>VZTL01041527.1:0-24753 GCA_013400535.1 Scopus umbretta
GGGCGGGCGGCTGCCCGACACACAGCTGAGGGCGGGCTGTGGGGAGTGCGCGGGGCCGCCAAAACGGCGACGGTCTCTCCTTCCTCCTGCTCTGTGAAGCCGCTGAGGGGCTGGCTGACATGGCTCACCCGGAACGGAAGCCTGTACCTTTCCTAAAAAGCGGGTTAATTCTCTCTGTGTGTGATGGCAAATCGTTGATGTGAGCAGTGAATCTGTCTGTACCTTTTAAAAGAGAGAAGTTGTCGCCAGGGTCTCTCGTGTACAGCAGCTGTAGGTGGTGTGAGCGCAGAGGGCCGGGTTGCTCCCCCCAGGCGCACGGCCTGGGTACCTGGGGAAGACAAGGGCTGGTTCGAAGCACGGGTGTCTGTTGGGAGTGAGGAGAGCTCTTCCAGAACTGCCGGTGCCTTTCTCGGCTGGTTTGGACTCTGCCAAGCAGCCCTGCTCGCTCTCTTCCCTTGGGTGGAGGTCCTGTAGTTCAGTGCATCTATGTCCTCAATGTTTGGTTTGGTTTGGTTTCCTTTCAATTCAGGTGTAGGCGCTGAACTAGGAGGGAATATGTTTTCTTTGACACGTCCCATCCATCTCAACTATACATGTAGCATTATGAGGAAGGACTGCGTTTCACTTCACTGTCCAATACTCGTGCCTAGCTGTTTCATCTGCTCAAATACTCGTTTACTTTTCAGCTTTTATAGTTGCTTTGCAGAGCATTGATAGAGACACTTTGAATGTAAAAAAGATTTTTGTACCATTATGGTAGGATGTGGTAGCTGAGGCTTACCGATGAAGTTTCTATAAAAGCTAGACTGCAATTGCTAGATTACCACTAAGGGAATAATAAGATGTACTGGTTAGAAAATGTGAACCTGGTTAGACTTCAGGTGAAGATCATAACGTAAATTATTAGGTCAGGTCGTTATAAAGAAGCTTCCAGAAAAATTTATTTGACTGCCCTGTCCTACAGGGCAAGGAAGGGCTGGATATACTAGAATTTTGTTAAAGCGTAATCCAATGGACCGGGTGTACTCATGGGAGTTGTAGGTGCCAGTGATGCCTTAGTATTCTCAAGCGCCTCTCTTGGAATAACGCTTTTAGTTTCTGCTGGTTTATGTGAATATAATTGTGATGAGTATTCAACAGAGCTGAAGGCGGATAGCATCTTTATGGCAGCTTTGTAAAAGGCCTTAAGGCAGATTTTTCTACAACATGTGCTGGAAGTGTCCCAAAATTAAGAGAATGAGCTTCATTAAATCCTGTAGTATTACTCTGAGACAAAATGTTAACTGTCTTATTTTGCCCTTCAGCAGGGAGAACAGCATCCATATTGTCCATATGGTATCCAGTTGGCCATATTGTCAATGTAACACAGGGAAAAAAAGGCAAAATTAGCCCTTGGTGTTACCTTTCTGTGAGGTTTTGAATACTGGCTTTAATTTTGAATACTAACTAGCTCATTAGTCTCTCAAAGAGTGTCCTGGTTAGTAGTAAAGTAAGTTTCCTTTGATGTTGATTGTTTTTCTGGCAGTGTTGGCTGTTGACTTTGGACTAATATGATGTTGATGTGTTCAGCATGTTTACATAGAGTTTTATAGAATCAGTAAGATATTGTGCAAGCTTGGAGTTCCCTTTTTATTAGATTTATAAATTTCCTACCTGAAATTAATGTGGTTGTACATGTAAGAAGGACTGAATAAACTTAACAAAGACTAATGAACAGAAGTCATCCAGCCAAAACAAGGAAGTTAAAAAGTCTGAAAGAGAGAAGTGTATCACTTGGTGCTGTGACAATAGTCTGTCTCAAGCAAGCAGGCGGTAGAGAAAAGCTCAGCCAAACTGAGCTTTTATTCACAAGGTCAGCTCTCTGTCTTCAGAATGAAAACAGTGTGAGATAGCATTCTGTAGTAAGGCTGTGAAGGTTTCAAACTGTATCTGTCCTATCGTAGGTTTCCAGGGAAAGTTGCATGTTTCAACAGAATTATAAAAGTTATTTCTAGCCGCAGTTTCTCATCCTGAGAGGTCCTCCATTCTGGAAGAGTGTCTACTACGGTAGATGTCTGCTGAAGGTTTGCTAGAAATCACCATATACTGACAGTTATGGCTGGCGATGAATTAACTTAAGTGCTTCTGTTTTGTCTGTAGAAGGGTTTTACTGATATAGCTAGATCATACAGAATACCAGGTTTTTATACTCCTACTCAAAATGGCTGTGGTGGCAAGTCTGCTGTTTATTTTAACTACTTGGTATTTGATTGTGAGAAGATTGTTTTCCTAGAGGACAAGAAAGAGTAGAAGAGGAAAGGATCTCTTCTGTGTGCACATTTACGATATCTTTAAATTTCTTGCAGTGATCTTCAGGTTCTGAATGAAAATTTTAAGGTAGTGAATGGTTTTCAATGAAATGCAAGTTGCAAGGAACAGGTCAGCAGATGAAAGGAACTTTTGGGTACCCAGTTTGATTAACCTAGCAGCTCCCAAATCCCCCAAAGATGAAGTATTTTAAAACAGTATGCCTTCCCTCTGATGCCTCTCCCTCCCAAAAAGGAAAAAGAGAGAAAAAATTCTGATGAGACATGGCAAACTGGGATTACTAATGCATTTCTCTTGGGATGAATTCTGATATCACTGTCTGAAAAGTATTCCGGACAAATGTGTTCAGGAATTGCTGTAAGAATACTATAGGTAGAAAAATATAGAGTACTCTCTTAATCAGCCTTCTTTACAAACTCATAGATGTGATTTTAACTTTTCTCTGCTTCCAATCCTCTGCTAATTTTTTTTTTTTTTTCAAGTTTGAATACTTAACATACTGAATGAAAAAAAAGTGTTAAGGAAAAAATACACCTGTCAGGACTATGCCTATTTTTCAGCCCTTTTCAAATTTCTGTTTGTGTACTCTGGGGAGTATCTGGCCCTTCATGCATCCTAACCAGAAGTTACATGAGTAGCAGCAATGGCTATGTGTGGACACCTGCTGTGGGTCAGGAAGCAGATAAATTCTTCCTCTTGGTTTGTGTAAAGTCTGAAAGATTTTCTGTCTACTTGCATCAGCTTGTTGAGTGACTACCAACTGAATTTTACCTATGAAACTGATGTGGAATAATGCTTGGAGAATCATCAAGCAATGCAAGAACAATGGGAATGTACAGAGAAGGAAAAATATTTCCAGAATTAATTCCCTCTCCAGCCAGAAGGTTCTGACCTTTTCTCTGGCACTGTCCATACTCTGCGATAAATATTATTGCAGAGCTCCAGGCTGGTTTTCTGCTGCATGCAGAAAAGCGGGCTGTTAAGCAAAACAAGTGCACATCCTGGTCTGTTGCCAGATAAGCACACTATGTGATAGTGACACAGGCTGTGATGTCTGTTTCTAAACCGAGGAACTTGTTAACGCAGTAGAAGACAGCAGTTAAAAATGTCCTCAAGGTGTAGAATCAGTCACTTACCCACACTAATGGAACAGAGGAAGTTTGAGAGGTGGTATCAGAGACCTCGATCATAATGTAAACCGACGAATGGATTTCACACCTCTGAAAGAAGGAATTTCTCTCCTTTTGTCTGAATGAATTTCTGTGGCACATGGAAGTGTGTGCTACATGAAACAGAAGTCAAGGCTTCAGATTCCTAGTTTTCTTTTCAATGTGACACCGTATCAGTAAGGAAGCATAAAGCCAAATAGCAATAATTAGCTCCTGTTACGTTAAAAAGAAAAATTTCAGTGTGAAAGCCTCAGTGATATTCTCTCATTATCAGCTTCCTGGTCCCTTCAGTTACTTTTCCAGATCTAATATATATTGCCATTTGGACGAGGTATTGGATATCAGTAATCGGCAGTTTAATTGCCAGAGAAGTGAGGAAACCACAGTGTGCTTCGCTGTAGTGGTCATCTCCCAGTAGATGGTGCCATTGTGAAATGCAGTTTTTCCAAGAAGCAAAAACTTTCGGCAATCTAGAGTTTCTGTAACTTGTAGAACTTCTAGACTTCTGAAAAAAACAATGTTCATTTCTTTAATGTTCTTTGTAAATATTCCAATCCAGGGATAAAATTAAGTTTTTATTCTTCTCTAAGGAGGTATAAAGAGACACTTTTAAAATAAAGGAAAATGATGCAAATGTCTCACATTTATGAGAAGACAATATATCCCAAAAATATATGTAGAAAAACCTCAGTTCATTCCCAGTTCACCAGTGATTTGTCTAGACTTGTGAAAACAGCAACGTCTGTTATAATTCTGTTATCTATGAGTATACTGAAACAGGAAGTGTTAATTAAGCGAAATAGTTCACAGTTTTAAGGAACCAAAATGATTACACAATTATACACATCAGGGATTGGGGGATTGGAAATCAGAGCTGCTTTTCTGTTCTTGATTTAATTACCGGAAAGCTTGTGTTGACTTCATTATAGATGGACACAGATCTCTGAATTTTTATAAATTGAAAAATAAAATTTAGAAAATCCCAAACATTTGTAGATACACCTCTATAGCAATTACCTGTTTTTAAAGTCAGTGAATTTCCACAAGAAAGTATGTGGAGCCTCCATTATCAGGGACAAGATTTGATGACCCCTGAACGTTGTGTTAAGACAAATGTTTTGTCCATAAATCAGTGAGATAGAATTTGACGGCAACACATGTTGACACTTCATCTTTTCGGAAGAAAGTGAAACTCCCATCAGGAATGGGCATTTGAGACCAGGAGACAAAGTTTAGGGGCCCCAGGAGATTCGCTGGAATCAGCATGTGCTCTGCGAGGAAGTAAAATGTCAGTCCTAAAGATCAGCACTGCGGTGTGCGCTGCAGTGTGCTCTTTATTGTCATGCCAGCCAGCTGGAGAGCGAATGAAACCAAACAGCTGAAATGTGGTTTGAACTCCTAGCTTCCTTTCCTGTCATAAGGAACTGGCTGAAAACATTGTATTTGCAGAGGGAAAAAATTGAAAATCTTATTCAGCATTTTGCCCTTAGTTAGGGAAATAGGGTTTGCCTCTGATTTTAAGGAAAGCTCTGTTCAGGTGGCAGAGCTGATGGCTTTTAGGAAATGTCACATGTAAGCAAGTAGCAGGGGACCTGGCCAGCAGAAACAGGGATCATGAATTCCCAGATGAGCACAGCTTTGATGTTTAAGGGTCCTATTCACTGAGCAGTAGATTAAATGTAATGATTCCCATAGGTTTCAAAGGACATTGCATCAGATTATAATGACTATTCTGTCTGCTTCAGAAGGTGTGATGTGTTTTTGAGGCCAATCCTACTTTTCTCAGAAATATAATAGGGACTGAATAGAGTTCTTTATATGATGTATATTAGAATAACTCTGTCTGGTCTTATGTATTTCAGAAAAACATATCTCAAGAGATTACAATAAGATGACTGTTAGGAAAATATGCAGCTGTATTCCTGGCACAGGTATTTTTAAGTTTAAATTCTTCAAGTCAATCCAATTTATAGTTTAACAATGGAAGATGGTCTCAAGCCATTCTTCTGCATTTGAAATGCTTTTCTCCCAAGTTTCATGATATTTTTGGCTTACATTCCTGCAGCTGAATTTACTTCTTGGATTTTGGTCAATATCAGCTAGATTTTCCTCTCCAGGGCAATGTTGAGGGCTTATCAAGAATATGACAGTCTAATCAGCCTGTGAGATCTTATGGAACCTCCTTCACTTGGGAGCGACGTCTCACAACAGCCTCAGGTTTTGGCACCATTAAACCTTATTCATGACCTAGTTCATCCTAAAAGCTGGCCTTTCCACCTCAGTCTGAAACTAGCCTGGTTCTGAACTCAACCATATTGGTTGAAGGATATTGGCCTGAAGGATATTGGCCCACACTAAACTTTCTCCTTCCCTTCCTGTGGCTAAGAGGAGAGCCTTTGCCCCCTGTGGGAAAGACTGGTGTGGTTTTGCTGAGCTTTGTATGTTCTGCTGAATTCTTTTATGGGAAAAGGGGGAAATCTCTTTCCCTCCTAGTGTTTGTTATCAATAGTAAAAGTTGATCTACCTTTGTTCTCCACCTGCCATGTGTCCTCCTTCTTTTTTCCTTTACCTGGCTCTGGAGACCATTGTTGGCAACCAGCCAAACCGTCAGTCTTTTGTTGGTGGTGTATTTGAAACAGACTGGATTAAGGAGAACAAATACTATTGCTAGTTAACCAGTGTACTTCTTAGTCATTAATTGCTATGACTATTGTGCCATTCTGTCCTCCCTCCCTGCAAAACAGCTAGATAGGTGCTTGTTCATATTGGCGATACATTGTTAAACAGATGAGTGTTTCCCTCCTGTTTCCTTTTGCAAAATACCATGCTTATGTGTGTAATACAAGCACTAAAGTACACTTATAGCTTTAAACTATTGTTTTTTTGGGAAAAAATACTTTTCATTGACCCCAGGAGAAAAAAAAAAAGGGGGGTTTCATACAAACAGTGAAGCTTATGAGAACCGTATGTCTCATTTATAGACGTCTGCGAATGTATTTAGTATTGTTTTAGTGTTTTAAATGCAGCGTGTTAACAAGCCTGGAAAATGTGGCTGAAGTAAAGGAAAGCGTTGACTCTGTCTACAAAGGAAAAAAGCTAAGGGATTAAGAGTTGAGCACTCGATTTTCAAGAATAACTAAATCACTACTTAGGGAGTTCTGGGACACACAACTTGAGAAACACTTTTGAAGGTTGTGATTTCAACTCACTTTGTCAAGCCTATAGATTGAGTCAGTTTTAGGGCTGAGGTGGAATGATTTAAGGCTGACTTAAAAGTGGACTGATAAACCAAGAAAGGAATATCTGAGGTACTGAACATTGAAATCCTAGAAGTTACAGAGTAAATTTTTTCTGGAAAAATGAAATTGGTGCTTAAATCTGGCACTTCTGCATTGTCAGATTATTTAGGATTAAAAGCACATTCATACAAAAAAACGATAGTACCAAAGTAAGAAAAATAGGAGAGATAGGGACAGGACAGCATCTCTGTAACCTTCTTGCTTTCCTTGTTCTGCCCATCTCTCACATCCCCTCCCCATTTGACTATCAAGAAACTGGTCATGGTAATGGCATTTTGGATAATGATTACATTTTACTTTTCTTCACAACTAGTCTTCTTCAGAACAATTCCACCTAAATCAAAGCTGATGTCGACTGTGTTTTACTTGTGTTTAGGCTTTCTTTACGCTTTTGTCCATAATCAGAAAATGACCTCCATTTTGTTAAAGGAAGTTGAGTAATTCAAGTGTTCTGAATTTACACCAGTGGAAATTGAGGGAAAGTAGAATGTTTTGCAACTTTTCCTCCTCCTCTGATCACATTTGCTCAATTTCTGCTTTCAGTGTTTTGGATGCAGTATTAATCATCCCTGATTTCAGCTTGGCTGTTACATTGTCAGGCTACTTATACCATTGGAAAAAAATTAAACAACACAGAAAAGGTCAAAAGATCTCTCAGGGATGCCTGAATTCAGTGTCAAGCAGATTTAACTCTTGCTTTGGAGTATTTTCTATTTCAGATTGTGCCAGTGCTGCTTCAGATTTCTGCTGAGAAATGAAACTCCAACCGGTTCCTTTCTTGAGGGGTTTAAGTTTTATGATTGTGTATATTTTGCACTGTCCTAACTATGTGAAATAAAATCTTGTGCCGTTTTGTGTTTTTGATATATGATGGTAGTATGAGAGGTCCGCCTGTCAATATTCGAGTCTAACACAACAGTAGCTATGGTTTCTGAGCTAATTTGAATTTATTGTGCACCCTACAGTAAAGCTGTTCTTTGCCACAGCAAAAATGAGAGGCCTAGAAATGGAGGTAAAGGGGAAAAATGAATAATTATGTACATGTATTTTCTGAAAGAGTTCTACATGTCAGGATGAAGGGAAATATTTCTCAAGGATCTGCTGTGGTCAAATAGCGTAATTTGTGTTCGTAAATGGTTAATCTTGACTTAAAAATACCCGTATTGACAGGAACTGCAGGATAAATGTCATTGGAACTTCTTGTTTTTTTAATACACCTTAAGAAATTAAACAAAGCAAATGCATTTGGTGGCGCCCTCAGGAAAAGTCCAGTCACTTCCTGAACAGTAATCTGCCTGTGAGCAGCAGATAGATTCTCATTGTTTGCCATTTCCAGTTTCCAGTAATGGGAACGATTACTTGATCTAGCCAGTTTCTGTTGAAGATCTGGGAAAACTTACAGATTTTAATGGCAAAATTTTATCTGTTTCTATAAAACAACAGAAAAAAACATAACCTCTTTTTGGTACCTGGAGGCATCAACTCTGATGATGAATGTTGTTTTATTTTGGAATTAAGTGTCTGTTCTTCAGGAACGAGATGTATCTTGCTCTTCTGGTTATTTTCTTGCAGTGTAAGTTTGATAACTAAATATCTGGGCGGGTACATGTGTTTCTGATTTGTTTGGGGTTTGCTGGGGCTTTTTACTGTTTCCTGTTACTGTTTCTCAATCTGTAAGCTTTGAAAATAACATTTATTTTCTTTTTTTTCAAGGTTCAGAACTTTACACTCAGGAGAGAGGTAGGTAATGATAGGGTTTTTTTTCACATACAAATTTAAGTAATTTAACTAATTCCTCAGTCGTCGGTGTGCATCCATAACAGAGTTTATCTGGATTTGCTGCACTACAGCTCAGTACGAAATTTGGCCATGCAAAAAGAAAAAAAAAAAAGGTATTACTTGGTGGCATTTCTTGTGTGTTTAAATGAGATATGTGCTGCTCATACTTTAATAAATGATTTGGTGAAATCTTTCCTAGAGTAATTTGCTGTACTGAGGCATACAAGACAAGAGACGGGAGAGGAAATTTAATTACTAGCATTTTGCTTTGGTCTTTAAAAAACCCTGTCATGCCCACATGCAAGGAGATAGGATAAAATTATAGAATATAAGTTACGGGCACTCTCTCTTGCTCTTTTTCTTGCAAAAGGAAAGATCATGTCTGAGCAGAGTACAGAACTTACATTTTGAAAGGAATGCGTTTACTTTTTACGTTATCATCTTGCTGACTTCCAGCACATACGCTCTGCATAATTCCTTTTTTCCATCACTAGGGAGAAATGTTTGCTTCTTGTGATCATGTAGTCTGTTCATGTGCAAAAAAAATTACAATTTTTGCATTGGTTTTATGCCCAAAACTCTCTCTAGCAAGGACAATTTATAAATAGCTGGTAAGCATACATGGAAAGGGACTTCTTTAGATGGTGGGAAAGTTTTCCTGTCCTAGTAGCAAATTTCTAATACAAATCCTGGCCAAAATGGGCATACCCAAAAGCTGTAAGTTCTAAAGGAAGGGAAAGTGAATTAACTCATAAATCTTTCTCTATACTTGTTCATCTAGCTGTGTGAATAAAAGTATTAATTATAAAATCTTAAGCTACAAATTATTTATCATTGCTGTGGCTATAAACACAGAAGCACTATATATATAGAAATGCTATTAGAAACTTACTTAAAGTGCTTATCAATGTGTTTTTTTTTTTAATAGCAATATTGTATTTAGTCTATTTTTTTCAAGGACTAACATACCTAAATTGTAAATTAATTGAAAGCGTTGCTTCTGCATATGATTCTGTATTTGAATTATCAGGGTATGATCGCCAAGGACTCTTGAGAATGTCATTGCTGGACTGCCAATAATGTAAAGTTAGGCATGTACATGTTTTCTTGCAGAACTTGAACCCAAATATCTTCTGTTACCTTCTAGTTATCCTAAACTAGAGATTTAAGATTATCCCAAGCTTGTGAGTTACATGTTTAAAGTGGAATTTGCTGAATGACATAACCCTGACCTTACTTTCAGATAAAAAATACTGGGATAACTCCAGGGATTTCTGCTAATTGGGGATAAATTGGCTTGGGGTTTAATACAACTCTAAGCAGGGTTTTAGTGTCATTTTTCAGTTTGTTCATACAAGTACAAATACAAAAGTTTCTTCGCCTCTCAGATGTCCTGCCAATTAGAGGTGAAGACAACAAACCGTCAGCAATAAGAAAAACCAAGAAGTAGCTGCAAACCTATTCCAGTGTCATCTGTGTCTTCTGGGGAATTTAGTAAATTTGGCCATGAGCATGGCCAAATCAATGATTTTCTCAGCCCCTCAAGGCAAAGACTGAGCAGATGGACGGTGTGTGCTGTGACAAGCAGTAGTTGCCTCTAGTATATCTGTGCAGTGGAAGGTAAAGTTGTTGCCACTGTCAACATCTGTGAGATCTGACCAGAAGAATTATAACACCTGCTGCTAGGGTACAATGAATCAATGTTTGTGATTAAAATGTAGCAGCTTGAGATAACAGTATTATGTTGGACTGCTTGAAAATAAACGTAACTCTCTTTTATTTTTTCCATCAAGTTTTTACTTTCAACACAGTTGAAATCAAGGTTTGGCCTTCTGTCAAAGTAAAGAATGGAGCTCCTATGTCAATTGTCTGCCATGCTGATATCAGCAAAAGTACCAATTTCCGGCTGAAGCATAATTTTACAATTTTTAAGGATGGCAAGCTTGTGTTCATGACTGTATCAGAAAAAGGAGATGCACAATACGAAATACCCGTGGCTAGATCTTCAGATACAGGAGACTATGAATGCACTGTGGAAGCAGGCAGAAAGACAAAATCTAGTAACTCCTTACATGTTTGGGTAACAGGTGAGTACTCCTTCAAACACAACAGTTTTCTAAGATACAAAAAGAGAACAGCCTTCCAGGGGAAGTAATAATAGTCAGTGCTAAATAGGATATCTTGCAAAGTGTTTTTTATCCATAGGCATCACAGCACTTCGCAAGAGTTTAGTACTAAATCCTAATGTTACATCACAGAAGTGAAGTCACTATCCAAGACTACATAACAGGTCGGTGGTAGTCAGGAATATAATCTGTGCCTCCTCTGCCACCATCCCCTCTGCCCCGAGCCTCTGTTCCCTAGACCAGAGAAAGTATTATTTGTGAAAGCTTGTGCCTGTAGACCATAAACATGATAGGGGGTGGGTAGATTACTGGAAAAGCTGGAAAAAATGTATAGACATTTCCACCTTGTGACAGCCGTTGCCAAAGCTAGAACCAGCTGTGGACTACTTTTGTAGACAATGTTATATCAGCCTTGTTCTTTCATCTCTTATGAGAACAGGGGCTACCTCCATCTATACTCTTTCTAGCCATGTGTTCTTGACTGCAAATGCCATTTTTCCCCTTGGAAAAGGAACTTGGAAAGAATTCATTCAGCATTAAATAGTTACAGGGTTGTGCAGGGCCTGTAATTTTTCTTCAGATACCTGCACCTCTCAGTACAGAAGTTGGGATGGCATTTAGTTTCTTTGCTTGCTCATTTCTGAGTGGCTATAGGAAACACTGAGGAGGAAGTGATCTTACCTTCAAAACAGCAAGTTTCATACTTCACACATTGCATCAAGATTGTATTACCCTCTCGAGGGATATTTTGTTCTTCTGAAGGTGGCTTGGCTTGCATCACACATCAAAGGCACTGTCTTCAAAAGCTCAGTTCTTGCAAATTATTTGCATCTGTTCATTAGCATAAATCACTACCATAGTCATCAGAGATAGTGTTTATTTCAGGATTACACAATGTTGGATTTCTTTTCTTGTTCTCTCTTCTAAGGAATGACCAAGCCAATCCTGACTGCTGAGAAAAAAGAAGTTTTAGAGGGTGAAGTTGTGAAATTACGTTGTGAGCTGCCAGAAGAAGTACCTCCTTTATATTTCTTTTTCCGGAAGATAAAGATGAATTCAACGCCTAAAGAAAAACATGTATTTGAAGCACACAGAAATTTTTCTGTAGTGGAATTTTCTGTTGAAGAGGGAGATAATATTTTGCAATTTGATTGCTTTGGTAGGAGAAATGTAAAACTCGAATTTGAAAGCTCAGAACACAGCAACAAAACACTTGTTACAGTCAGGGGTAAGTTGCCTCGCTTTTCTTTTTACATTTCTTTGCTTGCTATAATTAAAAAGTTGGGTGATGAGTTTATATGTATTCTCTTGCAGAACCATTTATAAAGCCTACTCTGAATGCCAAGCCCTCAAGTAATGTTACAGAAGGAGACAGAATACAGTTTGAATGCTCAACTGTGGTAGCCCGAATGCATGGCATTGAAATCATACTCCAGAAAAACAAAGCAATACTGAACAGTGTACGAGATGAGAAACTTTTGAAATACTCTGCAGTAGCTACTCTAGAGGACAGCGGTGAATACCTATGTAAGGTGGAGCAAGGAAGAGCATCTAAAACCACCAAACTGAATGTTGTTGTGTCAGGTAACAACTCTGCTCATCTTAGATTTTACTGAAAGGATTAATATTTAAATTTAGGTTTGGTAGAACTCAAGATCCAAGTGTAAACTCCAGATCCAAATGTAAATTTTCCCTAAGTTAAAGGCTATTTAGATTTAGATTTCAGTTTCTGATTTTTGCCTGCCAATACTTTCCAACTAAAATAGTACTTTTGAATAGTATGTATGAGAAGTGGTTTCAAGTGATTGCTAAGTGTCTGTTTTCCCTGAAAAAATTATTACATTAAAATAACATGATTGTTTTTTTCCCTGATTGTAAACTTTCAGTATGTCCTTCATTCTGTATACTTCGAGATAGGTAGTCATATTCTTTTAGGCTCAATATGAATTAATTCGTTCTCTTTTTATCTTGCAGAATTATTCCCCAAGCCAATATTGGCTGCTTCTATGAGTAAGCTGGATGAAAATAAAGAATTAACTTTGAATTGCAGCATTAGTGGTTTTCAGAAAGCTAACTTCTCTATATTACGGAAAAATTCAAATGGAGACATCTGGTTGAAAAATTCTAGAAACTTAACAATGAGAGTTAATGTGAATGATACTGGATCCTATGTCTGTAAAGCTGAAGTAAAAGGAATAGTCAAAGAGAGCAAACCTGTAAGGATAAATGTTTATGGTGAGTTGATACAGAGGCTTAGAACCCAACAGTGGTGGGTGGAAATCAACCATAAGCTCATAAATAAGCACATAAATAAGCACATCTGTTTACAGAATCAGTCTCTAGTCCATGAACTATCAGGGTGTCTATTAGTTCTTGCAATATTAATTTCTGTGAGATGTGCTTGTCATCTTTAGCTGTAAAGTACTGGGCTACTGTGATCTAATCAAGTCAGACTTTTCCTGGGCCAGCCCTAGGAGAAGGGAGTTAGCATGTTTTCCTTCTGTTCCCTGGATTCTGCTAGGTGCCAAATAAACTCTCATTCATTACCATTTGCAGGAGCTGGGAATGTTCTGCAAACCTTTCACTCATCAGTTTGATCTGAAACTCTGTCAGTGTCTGCCTTGAATCCGTCCCCCTGACCCTCCAGGCAGAAAGCCATGAGAGCCAGAGGTCATCTGGATAGCTCTACTCTAGAAAAGCCAAGTTTTTTGCTATCAATACAACCCCCTCACCAGCACGCTAATTATAAACACCCTAGTTTCCTTCCATGTCATGGAACAAGCACAGTCAGTTCTCAAGTCTGTAAAGAGGGATTAACTGGGTTGTGACTCACTGTGCTGCAGAAACAGAGGTCCCTGATTAGGTGCTGCAGGACCCAATTCAGGTAATACATGCAATGGCACTTGCATATATTGTTGATCTACAGACTTACTCCTTGGGTCAGAGCTAGTTCTGGAGTTTGGATGAACCACAGCTGTGCCACTGATCTTTTTTTGTTTGTTTGTTTTCCTTTACATTCTCCTTGTATGCTATTTTATTCTAAGTCACATATTTTCTATTATCTATGTTTTTGTTTCATTGAAGTCACCCTCTGCTTCCATTCTGTCAATGAGAAAGAGCTTCCCAATACAGGCTGTGTATGCAAACTAGCTAAATATTGTATATTTATATGTTTTCTGTAAAACAATATTGTATCTTTGACCTTATGCAGTATAATTTGCAACAATTTTTTTTCTTTTATTCCCCTTTTAGCTCCGGTCTCCAAGCCAACTCTTTCCGTTGTCAGTGGTTTACCGGAGGTGGTGTTAGGGAAGCCTCTACAGTTAATCTGTCGTTCAGGGATGGGAACACCGCCAAAAACATTCACATTCTACAAAGGAAGTGAAGTGAAGAAAAAAGTAATTAATGACACATACGCTACGTTCTTGGATGAAAATATTAGCCAAAATGACAAAAGAGGATACAAATGTGATGCTAGGAATAATCACTCCAGTGGTATGAAAACTAGCAATATTCTAAACATCACAGTAATAGGTAAGTCTGTTTAATTCTTCCTCTTGTCTAATGTCATATTTTGATTTTTGAAACTGTAGCAGCAAATGATGGACTAAACAAAATGGATGCGAAATGTTTACAAATTTTTGCTCACTTGAATTAAAAGTTGTTGGAGATTTGTGTTAGAGACTATTTGTCACTGAAGTGAAAATCCTGATAGTAATCCAAATCAAGTTAACTACAATTGAGTTTATTTTAATGTCAAAAACATATATGACTTGAAATCTTATAGAAGCTGTTTTAGTAAAAGTAATGATTAAAAATTGCAGGACCAGATCCATTTTCTTCATGTCTGATTTTCATAGGACTGGATTAAATGTATACATAATGATCACAGAATCTTAGAATCATTAAGATTGGAAAAGACCTCTGAGATCATCTAGTCCAACTGTCAACCCAACACCACCACGCCTACTAAACCAGTGGTGTCCTGAAGTGCCACATCCACACATTTTTTGAACACCTCCAGGGATGGTGACTCCACCACCTCCCTGGGCAGCCTGTTCCAATGCTTGATCACTATTTCAGTAAAGAAATTTTTCCTAATATCCAATCTAAACCTCCCCTGGTGCAACTTGAGGCCATTTCTTCTCGTCCTATTGCTAGTTACTTGGGAGAAGAGACCAACACCCACCTGGCTACAACCTCCTTTCAGGAAGTTGTAGAGAATGATAAGGTCTGCCCTCAGCCTCCTCTTCGGCAGACTAAACAACCCCAGTTCCCTCAGCTGCTCCTCATAAGACTTGTTCTCCAGGCCCTTCACCAGCTTTGTTGCCCTTCTCTGGACACGCTCCAGCACCTCCATGTCCTTCTTGTAGGCAGGGGCCCAAAACTGAACACAGTATTCGAGGTGGGGCCTCACCATTGCTGAGTGCAGCGGCACGATCGCTTCCCTACTCCTGCTGGCCACACTATTCCTGATACAAGCCAGGATGCTGTTGGCCTTCTTGGCCACCTGGGCACACTGCTGGCTCATATTCAGCCAGCTGTCAACCAGCACCCCCAGGTCCTTTTCCTCCAGGCAGCTTTCCAGCCACTCTTCCCCAGGCCTGTAGCATTGCCTGGGGTTGTTGTGACCCAAGTGCAGGACCTGGCACTTGGCCTTGTTGAACCTCATACAGTTGGCCTCAGCTCATCGATCCAGCCTGTTCAGATCCCTCTGCAGAGCCTTCCTACCCTCGAGCAGATCGACACTCCTGCCCAGCTTGGTGTCATCTGCAAACTTACTGAGGGTGCACTCAATCCCCTCATCCAGATCATTGATAAAGATATTAAACAAGGCTGGCCCCAAAACAGAGCCCTGAGTAACACCGCTTGTGACCAGCTGCCAACTGGATTGAACACCATTCACCACAACTCTCTGGGATTTGCCATCCAGCCAGTTTTTAACCCAGCAAAGAGTATACCTGCCTAACCCATAAGCCACCCAGCTTCTCCAGGAGAATGCTGTGGGAGACAGGGTCAAAAACTTTTACTAAAGTCCAGGTAGATAACATCCACTGTCTTTCCCTCATCCACTAGGCAGGTCACCTGGTCATAGAAAGAGATCAGGTAGGTCAAGCAGGACCTGTCTTTCATGAACCCATGCTGGCTGGGCCTGATCCCCTGGTTGTCCTGAACATGCCCGTTGAGTGCACTCAAGACGAACCGCTCCATAATCTTCCCCGGCACCAAAGTCAGGCTGACAGGCCTGTAGTTTCCCGGATCCTCCTTCCGGCCCTTCTTGTATATGAGCATCACATTGGCAAGCCTCCAGCTGTCTGGGACCTCCCCTGTTAACCAGGATATGATATTGGCATTAGTCTATGATTTTACTCACTAAAATAATTGAGCTAGCCAGATTCCTTGTAAAAGATGTAAATCCGCACTTCTAATAATCCCTCTAAATACCTCTGCTATTAGTTACAATTTTCAGAGGCACTGAGAATAGGTTCAACACCAGAAGCTGCAGTTGCTAAGTAGCTCTGAAAGTCAGTCTATTATTATGCCTTATTAGTAACTAGGAGTTACTGTATATGAGCAAAGTCTTTGATCTACAAATATGTGTGAAGCAGAAAGGGAAAACTCCTCTGCCCATGAGGGAAGTTGATAGTTGAAGCTTTAAAAAGAAGATGAATTGGAAGTCCACAGAAGAAAGCATGACATCTGATATTACACTGGGAATCTTAGCAGTACTCCAAGACGGGGAAAGCAAGTGAAAAAATGTTATTTGCAACTGTGCTGTTGGCAGATATGAAGAGAAACCAAAGCAAATAATAATTCTGTAGTAGGCCACGTAAGACCGGTGTCAGGACTGGTAACTCTTAAAACATGTGTGTGTGGCTTTTCCTGTCATTATGCATGTAAGGGAGCGTCTTGTCTTGGTAGGATTTTTTTTAACCAGTATACCGTGTTTCTGTAGATTTGTTTGGTGCACTCAGAGCAGATGATAGTGAGGTTTCATATGACAGTTCCTGGTTTAGATCCTAGTGGTTCAAAGGTTTGGCTCAAGAAAATTCTGTCACTGATTTAGATACGTTCTGTCCCCGTCACAAGCAGCTTCCTGTGTGCCCAAAGAACTTATTTGTTAACAATAGGTTTTGCTATAGGCCTTGAGGAAGTTTCTTGCATATCCTGTACCCAAGGGATGGAATGTACCTTGAATTTCATTTGAAAATCTAAGATAAATAATTGTAGAGGACAGAGTAGCTGTTTGAGGAGGCATACTGAAGCCTTCTGCACTAGATGAAGGTCCCTAACAGTTACAGGCTTCATGTTGACAGATACTGTCTTGTTGGGGTTCATCTTTAATAGTGAATGAGGTAAGCAGAAATAATAGTCTCCTACCCAAGTGGAAATAAAGCATTGATTGTGGCTGCTGCTCCTAGAGGACCTGAGAATATTCTTAATCTACAGAAGGAACCAACTAACTGTAGGTGTTGACCTTTTCTTAAAGGAATTAATAATTTGCCTGTAACATCTTCAAAATGTTTGTCTGCTCGGTAGTGTCACCTCTGCCTTACTTGGTTCAAAGTCAGCCAGTTTCGTCAGGCTGATGTAAAAAATTTGGCTGTTTTGGTAGTGGTTCAGCAATATGTGGTGAAGGACAAGTAGAAGTAGAGCTGTGTATCCTATGCATGTTGTTGGCACCTGCGTTGTTTTAATTTGACAGATAGTTACTGTGTACAGCTATTGGATAGAGTTCTTTGGGACTGTAAGTAAGGGAATTTGTGATGGCGGATCCACTTGTCAAGCCATTTTAATCCATATCTTTGGCTCCTTGCTACTTTTCTTTAATGTACCAGCAGTATTTCAGATTTACCTAACCAGAATACAGCAAAGTAGTCCAAGACGAAAGCAGAAGTCTATTCTTGACCTATTGAAAAGAAGAGAGAATCTGTCTCTACCAAGGAGTTATCAGTTTTGTGTCCCTGCTCGAACCCAAATTGTGTTGGTTTTAATAAGATAAACTTGTGGTTAACAAGGCGTATTTCTCTCTGAATTTTGACATTGAGTTGTATATGACTAGAACAGGTACACCCAGAATTGTTGCATTTCTTCCGAGTCAGTTGGATTATTGCACAGCTGAAGGATGCTCTCTGAGCTCCCAAACAGGTCTTTTAATACAGTATTTGGATTTGTGTAGACTATAGGACTGCACCTTAAGTTCATCAGTTCCATCACGATATGCTTTGCTAACACTAGAGAGAAGCTGAATGATAAAACTCTAAAGAGATTCATCCAGTGACATTTAAAGTCAAGGTAATTTGAAATAACAAGTAACAAATAAACAAATACAAAGCAAATACAAGGCATGATCTTACTCCATTAACAAGTGGGTATTTCTTTGCTGGAACTAGTGTATCCCAGCTGTCAGAGCAGTGGTTCAAGATATATCTTGACACTGTTTGGAAGTCCTGAATAGAAAGTCACATTTTGGAGCCTTGTGAGCCAATCTTCTGAAGTCCACCACTCCTGAGGTGGTCACTTCAAATTCTCTGTATTCTGTCCTGCCCTGGTTTCAGCTGGGAGAGAGTTAATTTTCTTCCTGGTAGCTGGCACAGTGCTGTGTTTTGGATTCAGTACGAGAATCATGTTGATAACACACTGATGTTTTAGTTGTTGCTAGGTGGTGTTTACACTGGTCAAGGACTTTTCAGCTTCCCGTGCTCTGCCAGGTGCATGAGAAGCTGGGAGGGGGCACAGCCAGGACAGCTGATCCAACCTGCCCAAAGGGCTATTCCATACCATACGGCGTCACGCTCAGTATAGAAACTGGGGGAGTTGGCCAGGGGCTAGTGAACTGCTGCTCAGGGATGGGATGGGCATTGGTTGGTGGATGATGAGCAATTGCATTGTGCATCACTTGTTTTGTATATTATTATTATTTTATTTTATTTTATTTTTCCTTCCTTTTCTGCCCTATTAAACTGCCTTTATCTCAACCCATTAATTTTGCTCTTTTTTTTCTGATTCTCTCCCTCATTCCATTGTGGGGGGGGGGAGCAAGCAAACGGCTGTGTGGTGTTTAGCTGCATGCCTAGTTAAACCACAGCATATCTTTTCTGTCTGTACCACATCTGAAAAAAGACTTACGTTTTATAGAGCAATCCTCTCTGTCATGGGATCGGTTGTAGTAACCCACGGCTTATATCTAAATCTGCTTCCTATCCAATACAAATACAGCTTTCATGACTAGCATCTTTTCATATCAGATTTGGATTCCTCCTCCTGCTCCTGTACCAGCGTTTCCTTAATGACTCCTCTTTTACATCTGCCTTGTGTTATCCATGACCCTACGTCAAACACATTTATAGTATTTCCAGAGAAATTTTGTTTAGCAATTTTAGCAAAACAGATGCTTCATGTCCCAAACATTTTGTGAAGCTACTAACATTCTACATGCCTTGCATCACAGAACATATGTACTTTTCCCCATGCAATTATAAGTGCTGATGCTCTTCTTCTCCTACACTAGTTCTGTATACGCTAATACACTTAATTTGCAAAATGGCAAACTTAAAAACTGTATTTTGGCTATGTGTATTCTTACAACTTGTTCAAATGCAAACTAACTTCTCTCATTGTGTTTGCTGTACTCTGTAACCATTAGAATTTGGGACTTGCTTATGCCTTTGAAGAATTTGATCCATTATCTGCTGATATTCACTATTGTATATTAAAAGTTACAAGAAATATATAATACAGTTAGCATAAAATAGCATAACTACATAACTATGAAAGCATAGCTACATAAATTGAACTATAATTATTTACACTATCAAACTGCTGAGTTATATCTGAAAATTAAATAACTTGTAGGTTGGTGCCTGAGAGGCATCCAAAGGAGTTTAAGAAAAGAGGCTGACTGACTTCTGTGGAATGGATATAGTTTCCTTCTGTGTCTGCTTTGTTTCTTTACAGTGCCCTCTCTGTTTCTGGGTGTATAAAAAAAATTTACTTAGAGGGTGTTGTCTGGCAGAGACTGTTCAGAAAGATTGATGCTGTGCATTCAGTCTCTGTTTAACTAAGCATTAAAGCAAGTATTTCTACAACACAATATTTTATCATCGAAGTTATTTCTAATAGTGCTAATGTTTGTTTTCTTTTTGTCTTCCTCTGTAGTACCAATCAAGAATGCCAGCTTGGGCAGTATTCCGTATGGAGAAGTGGAAGATGGCAGTGAGACTGCTTTTCTCTGCTCTGTGAAAGAAGGATCTTGGCCAATCCACTTCAGAATTTTTAGAAAAAACAATCCTGAAGTTCTTCTATTTGAAAAAAGTGAAAATGCACACAGAATCGTGTGGCGCAAGGAAACAATGAAAAGGCAGGACACAGGGACGTATTACTGCATGGCTTCTAATCGAGCTAATGTGGATGTCAAAAGCCATCCAATTACCATCAATGGTAAGCTAAATTTTATGATAAGATGCATGCTATGTCATCATGACATGGAAGGTCATGTTATCTGGGATGTTACTAAGTATAACTCCCTTACTTGTTTTTGTTCCACCATTGTCAGAAGTTAAGCAGAGAGATCCGTTTATAAACAGAGATTGTCTAACTTACATAGAAAAGTTTAAGGGATGCTCAAAAGCCAAAGGAGCCAGATGCAAGCTAAAGGCAACCCATTGTTGTACTGAGTTTTCAGTCACAAAAGAGAGGCTCACTAGTGAACTTTGCATGCAAGTCTCCTTAAAGTTCTTCCCCAGTGTGTAAGAAGGCCATTTTGAAGTAAAATTAAAGTCAAGAACTGCAGAAGTTGGTAATGATGACCTGTCACTATACATACTCTCTTAAACATGTCTTTCTTATTTCCAGTCATCTTAGCGGCTTGGCAGAAAGGAGTCATTGCTGCATTTGTCCTAGTATCTATCGCAGGAGCAGTAACTCTCACTTTATGGTGGTTTTTTTGTAAGAAGAAAAAGGGTAATGAATGGTTCCGTTCTATTTGTTTGGTGACAAATGTATTGCAGCTAAACTTGCATTTGTTTCAGGAGCAAAGGTTTGTGGGGTTAGGCTTCAGGAGATGACTACATACAATGTAAAAGAACTAAAAATCTACTTAAAAATGCCGGGTGGCACAAACTAAGCCGCAAGTGTGCTGAAGCTTTCCAAGTATGTTGGGCAGAATGGGAGCGTCTAGCTAATGGTGCTGGGAGGTCACTAGTGAAACAAAGGTTATTGGAGATAGGCCGGAATTGCACTGTTCTGATGCTGTCCTAGGTCTGGAATTCAGTCCTGTGCAATGTAGAAGCAGACAGGGCCTGAGTTTTTTGATCCCTTATAGAGCTATGACAATTTGATTTGGGGTCCCAACTCAGGTGTAATTGAGGTACTTTGCTAGTCCTCATGAAACAAATTTAAGATTATTAGGTTGTGGGGTTGGTTTTTTCCTCCCTGCACTGTAATACAAGTTCACTTAGGAATTTGTCTTTTATCATTAAGGTATTATTTCAGATCTTGTTCATTCAGAAAATAAATAAATCTGGTTTATCCTGTGATCTGCTATACATTGCAAAATATTTGGGAAAATTTGGAGTATCTGGATGTCCCAGACTCCCTAAAGGCTAAAGTTGGGGGTTTGGGATCTTATGTTCTCTGTGAAAGAGACATTTAAGGAACCTGGGTGATAAACAGGATGTAAGACACTAGGTAATTAATTTTGTGATAGCCAAGAGAAATTAGTCCGACTTGGGTAGATAAACACTATGTTTTTGTTTTGATTTTTACTTCTAAATTCTTTTACTTGTGCAATGTATTAATAGATGCTTTTATGTTTCTCCATCAAGCTAAAGGACCATCCATGGAGATGTCTGGGTAAGATGGCTTGCTTTATGGTAATGGTGAAGTATTTCTGTTTAAAGGGCTGGAGGCCTTCCACCATATGAATATAGTTTATTATGGCACACACCTGCAGACAATAGATGGTTGTGTTTCATGTACCACCTGCTAACACAACAACAGGATGAGGAAATATTCTAAAAATAGAAAAAAAAGGCCAGCTAAGAGAAATAGAAGAATGTCAGTCCTGCATTTGAATGCATTTAGATATGGAATTAAAAATACAGAGGTCTTAAAGAAGAGTAGAGCTGTAGAAGAACATTTTTGACTTTTTTTTGTTTGTGCTTCTTTAAAAGACAAAGACAAAATAGTCAGCATAGACAATTTTTATTGACTGGGTTTGGATAATTACATCAACTTTTATTGGTTTGCTTTTCAGTTCTGCCTTGGCTACAAACTTGACAAGTGAAAAACTGGCAAGACAGCACAATGATGGAGACTACTATTCAGGTAGGATATTTTGCTCTAAGAGTATTAGTGAGTTGGCTTAATTAAACATTCATTTAAAGTTTTGGACTTACGTGGTTGTTGTTCGGATAGGGTCCAGTGTTTTGGGAATGCAGAGGAATACCAATAACATTCTCCCAAGTATCTTCTATCATTTTGTCTTTGTACAGTTTTTTATGAGCACGTCATACAAAGATTGGTGTATAAGTCTGCTCAGACACTTCTACCAGGCAATCAGTTAACAATATTACAGATGGAGAAATCATGGTAAAAGAAAATTACTTTCTGTTTTTGACAGTTTTGATGGAGCTGCAAGAAAATTATTTCAGAGAGGAAATTTGAGTCATGGCACATGGTCCTGTGATGTGCCCACAGTATAGCGATGTTAACTCACCAGGTCTGGGCACCTTTCATTCCAGGATCTTAATGCACTTTACAAAGATTGGTGGACATGTTGTTTAGAGCACCTGATATAAACAAAGTTACACCTTGGGTGTTTTTTAGCTGATCATTTAAAAAGCAAAATTCTTCCCAACTGTGTTATATAAATGTCTTAGGTGTGAAACTAGAAGTAGAATTTCTCATATGTAAATAAACATAATGACAATAGCAGCTGTGTAGCTCATTTATTTGATTGGCTATAAAAAATATTTTGTCAGCTCAACTTTTGCTTTAATATTTTAGGGTCAAGTTACATTGAAGATAGTGAAAATCACATGAAATCAACAGATGAGAGTAAAGGTAATTTCATACTTAAAACAATAGACTTTAAAATTATTTTATGATTGCAAGTTGTGATGTTTTCTAATGGTGACAATCAGGATTTGAGAGGTCCAGAACTTTCCTTTTTCTCTTTAATAGTGGGGAAGACTTTCCTTTGCTGAGCTTAGTTCTTCTTCCTTATGTGCAAAACGACAATGATAGGACCTATTTACCAACTGCATTATGAAGTGTAATGGGTTGTGCTGGATTCCAGGCCATCTAATGAAAGATAGTATAAAAATACAACTTAGACTCAAAATTCTAAGTTCTATACAACAAATACTCAGAATTTTAAAAACCCACAACTTTTCTACAGACTTCTGCTTCTTTCACTTCTCTGTCCTTTCTTTATTTCTGAAGATCTTGAAATATTTAAGCATTAAACCTAAAAATAATCTGTTATGAATTCTGAATAAAATAACCTGCCAAATACCTTGAGACACCATGTGGACTATATATATGTATTCATTAAAATGTGTCATCAAGTACTGCATCATCTAGCACATTGTATTCTTCAAGACTGGTGTTTTTAAGGTATTTAGTCAAAGAATAGTACTTAAATATGTGGGAATTGCCATATGAAAGCATACTTTGTCCCATATGGTTTTGTTTTATATTGATGTGAAAGTATTCTCATGGGTTAGATGCAATTTCTCATGGCTTATAGTACATTTGGACTCAGTTGTCTATTGGACCATGAGTTGAAAGATAGTTGGAAAGGCATCTGGTGTAACTACAGATCAAAGTTAAGCTAAAATTAATTCAGAGCATGGAATTAGACTCCTGCATAAGCCTGTATGCAACATAGGTGGCAGGAATTTCTAACTGATAATTCTTTGATGCAAGCCTGAGTGTGCAGAGCAGCATTGTACCACAAAACTAAGAGAAAGGTGCTGCACTAAGTTAATTTCACAGGAAAACTTGGAAACAGCCTTTGGAAACTCTAGCTCAGTGACTCTTGCTTTTTCCATTGTATCCTACCTATTGCAGATTAAATGGGCTCTAGTCTAATGATCTGCACGTGTGCCAGAAATAAAGGGGTTCAATCCTTACCTACTGTGGATTGGGCAGCTTCATTAAAAGCAACTAGGCTATTGCAGATCTTTCTACCAGATGTGAAAAACAAGTCCATTATTCATACACCTCTAAAAATAGCAGTGTCTATTCTGCATTTGTGTGGCAATAGCTTTTACTTCAGCAAGCAAAAGGAAGGAGCTTATAGTCGGTGCATGGAAGTTATTCCATTGTGGCCTGAATAAGTCAAATTAGAACTAGAGAGACTTTCTCATGCAAAACAAACATACAGACAGCAGAAACATAGAAACATAAGGCTGTAATGATCATCCAGGATCACTGCTATTGTAGGAAGCATATAATTTAAACTTTGTTATTAACTAATACGCCACCTTAAGCGCTGTTTTTGTTTTGCTCAGCTTTTTCTTTTTTTTTTTTAAATTCTCTCACCAATACTATTGGAAGGCTGCTCCAAAACTTTGCTGTTCTAATCGTTAGATCTTTCTCTAATTTCTGTTCTAAAAAATCCACAAGCAGTTCTGCTGAATTCTACTCTGGATGACTTGCGGTTCCTTTCAACTTTTACAGAAATCTCATAGAAAACCATCTCTACCCTAATGAAAAGACAGAGTAGAAAGCAACAGGTGTTTCTTGTGTCTGTTGTATCCAGGTAGCCAGTACTTGTCAGCTAGTAGTCTTAGTAAATCAGATGTCTAATAGTTGTCAGGCTTTCTGTGGGCATTGTGGCAGAGAAGCATTTTGAGGAGGAAGAAGACGGGTTGCTGTTGTAGATGTTCTATGGAGAGCTTGAAAGGGCAACATAAGAGAAAACCGTTGAAACTGCTTATTGGCAAAGCAGAAGTTGAGAGTATGAGAGGTGATGAGGGAGGCCCTGAAAAACTTAGAGAAGGCTTTAAATGTGAGGAGAATGGAGAATGGGAAGTGTCCTGCCATAGCAGCCACAGAAAAGGA
>VZTL01041528.1:1268-48858 GCA_013400535.1 Scopus umbretta
TCGGTACTCCTGCAGTGTGGTTTCTGGTCCCAAGTACTGCTGCTTGTTCCTGGCGGCGGTGGTATTAACTGCCGCTCCCTGCCAGTTAATAAAAAGCAGGTGGAATATCTTCTTCTCACTGTTTTTTTTTTTATTATTATTATTAATTTTTTTTAAAGTTTTTCTTTCAAAAGACAAATTGTAATAAGCGAATTAACTCAAAAACAGCCTTACAACCCCCAGAAAACTTGGGACAAAGTTACCACGAAATGCTGGCTTATCCTGCAGTGAAAGTAATGTGAAAACTCAGTCACGCTATCGTGATTTGTCCTCCTTCCCATATACTCTTCATATAGGTGCTCGCTATACGTATGACTAACACATACAGCACTTCCTCAGCTCCTCTCTTAAAATACGTAGCAAATGATGTGCATGCACCTGACCCGCTGCCAACTAAAAAATAACCCAGAGAGTCAGAATCCATTTTTAAAGTAAGTGAGGGACGGGGGCAGATAGCACAAGTTCATGCAGAAGCGGCCTCTCAGGGTAAAATCCACGGGGTCTCACCCGACCCCCCCTCCGCAGCTCGGCGTCCGCGCCCCGAGATGCCCCCCGCGCGCATGCAGAGCTCATCCCCTACACATCTATTTTATTTGCAATATTTCTTTGTGAAAGCCTCATGCAGCAAATACAAGTCAAATGGCTCTAATTTGTAGTGCTACAAACTGTAACATGCTCAGACGTGTAACTGCCTGACAGACTACACAGAAATCTGGCTTATGCTCCAACCTCTGAAATAAATGCAAATATCCAGAAACATTCTGCTATTTCTCCAAAATTAAAATTCTAAGTAAAATAAACCTACTGCCAGATTTTTCACACAAATACTTCTTTTTAAAAAATAAATCACTACAAATTTATTATTTATTTCAGACCATAAACAACACAGAGGAAAGAAACACATATACGCTTTCCTTTTTTAAAAAAAAACCCCAAACTTATCGATACGAAAAGCACATACATAGCTCTTTTTTTTAAGTTTATTTTTTAATACCTTGTCCCTTAAATCAGCCTACAAGCCAATAGCTTTATCTAGAGAAAACACAATTGGAAAGCCTTTTTATGTTGTACTGTTTTTCAGACACTTACAGGAGGTTTTTAGAGACAATTCACAGCCATGCTATTCCAAACGGCACAAATACAATTATTTACAATTTATTCCTTACTGTGGCAATTTTTACTTTGGTATATTTTTCAGAATTTCCTGGGAAAACACAATCAATTGCCATCTAGCTTAGCGCACCTACACTGTTACCTCCTTCTCTACATTTTCTCTTTACAAATCAACCACAAACATTTTAGAAGTATTTTACATATATATAATAAAGTCTTAAAAAGGACAATACCACAAGAGAAATGCTCAAAATCAAACTGAAGGTGTAAATGACCTCCTCCCATGTTCCAGACGTACCTACAAAATCCCTGCTCACTGGTACAGGATTATACATTCCACTATGAGTTCGGCCTTTTTATATTTTGTACTATTTTAACACCCCAAATTTATAGATTTTTAAAATTGGCATGTTAAAAGGGCTTTATTTAAGGATTTCAATGAAAACAGTGTTATGTTTTGTCATATTACCATAATCCTTCTTTTAAATCACTTAGAATTTCAGTATAACCTAATTAAGTAATTTTAAGTAAGTCTTAACCCAAATACATAGATCTAATAAAAATGTATTTTGCAAACAGGAAAAATGGACTTCTAAAATGGATTCCTCAGGTATGAGCAAAGATGCTGAAACATTGTCTACCCACAAACTTTGAGATCTGAACTATTTCACAGCACTTACATTTAAAAACCAAAATACTTCTAAGAGAACAAATTTCACCAAATATCAAGCGTAATGTTTCATTCCAATTTTATTTGTTTATTCCTTTTATATTGAAAAGAAATCTTTTCCTTGCCAAACAGGAGGGAGACCAGGAGAAGAAAAATACTGCAAAGTCCTAGCTACCTGTCTTCACGTATTGTTTCTCTCAAAGCTCTTCTAACAGCAGTTTATATTGGGTTTAGATATTGTATATTATTTTGCCACTGGAAATATTATTATTTGGATTTTTGCCTTTTAAAAGGCTACAGAACAACATTACAGATTTTAGAGACTTCTAACCATTTTTAATCTCTCGGTTTTTTAACTGCTACAAACATCCCTTTTGGTAAATGGAATTTACATTTCTCTCTTGTCTAAATTATCAGAGCTGAATCAACAATTCAAAACAGAAAGAACAAGTGATGCCCCGTAATACAACAGCAAGTCCAACACTTTAACACAGCCTCTCTCTCTATTGGTGTATAACAAGCTTACACAAAGTATAAAATATCTCAGAAAGATAGCCGTTTTCCTGATCAGAAAATTTTACTTATTGACTAATTTGTCCTTAAGGAATTGCATTTTCTCAAAAAGCATCCTATCTACAGTTTCACGCCATTTACTGACTCTTGCTTAATTAACCAGCATGCTTTAAAAACAAGTATCGTTCCTTCAACTTAATCAAAACAGACTATTTTTAATTGCTACCACATCAAATATATTTGTCAATACAATAAAGCCACGCACAATTAGAAAGAACTATTTTTTTAGCCCTGGCTTTGACCAACCATAAATTACAGCATCCACTTCCAATTTATTTGCTATTCTAATACGAGGTGAACTGAAACATACACCGCAGCTCACACATACATCTATCTTTCTATAACATCCTATCATTTGCATCTTTTAATGGGAAAATCCAGTATACCACTGTCAGCACTGCTGTTCTCCTGCAACCGACCAGACTTCAGAAGGACTTGGCATTAACTTCTCTCCCTCACAACACTTCGTCTCCTCACCTCTCTCAAAGTAAAACAAAAATATTTCGGTTTGTCTGAAATGTCAATAAACTCCAAAATCAAAAAGGCCAAAAGGTCAGACAGTATTTAACCCAAACAGAAAAGTTATTTTCTCTCTATGTCGAAAGCTGTCAGTAACAGCACATTACCTGAGAAGTTGATGCTTGCTTCCCTCGGATGGCCGTCCTTCTGTCCAGAACAGGGGCCGTGCCATGCTCCCTATAACGCAAGAAAGAATAGATTAAAATTATTATATGCTTAGACCCATTTCTGCACATTCAAATTATCTGTCCCTCATAAGGCTTTGTATCTCTTGGTCTGAAAAGCATTTTAAAAACTCCTATTACATTCTAATTACAGCCCTCAAAATTGTTTTTGATAACTCAGGTACACATGTCAAAAATCAGCTCCATACAGGGTCAATTGAAGTACCAGATTCTCCAGATCTGGTTTTCAGTTCTTAGAGGCCTGTATACTGCTGCATGTTCCATCTCATCAGCAACATTTAATCTGCAAATGGTATGATCTTATATTAAAAAAGAAAAAAAAATATATTTTACATCTATTGAAATACTTTTTTTTTAAAAGCCATTTACATGAGGGACAGAGCCCTGAGATATTCCTTCCCATGGCAACTTTTCCCTCCCCTGTTTTAAAAGCTGAATACCTTCTCAGATAAATATGGTGCTTGCTTTACCCATTTTTCTGTGATTTGTGTTATTGTGTACTTATTTGTGACGCTGCAGAATTTACACAGGCCTGTAGTTTTGAGACTTCTATCTCCTCCTTCACCTGCGAGGAAGATACCAGCTAAAATCACTGTCTATACACCATTTTTATGCCCTTTTCCCCTCTACACTTTTTCAAACAAATGTGAGAGGAAATAAAGTTAAGATAATGATTACAAATTCACAGCGTACTACATTTCCAAAAAACCCCTTGTTTCAGTTTGTCATTTAATAAGCATTATCAATGTAAGTCACGGTCAGAAAGCCTCAGCACCATAGGGTGTAGCAGTTATGTCCAAACTTGCCTTTTTTTTTTTTTTTTAAAAAAAAAAAAAGGATCTGCCAGTGTTGAAATCTTTTCTTCCATCTTTTACCCTTCTCCTTCCACATATTTTACCCTCTTCATACTGCTTAGATCCTAGCGGACTGTTGCCGCACATGTATTTTTCCACCCAATTTCCTAGACATTGACAAATGTGACCCAAGGAAGCATTCTGCACAATGTTAACTCATCTAAACCATTTCTTTCCTCCATTCTCTCTTTTTCTGCATGGCACCCTATGCTTTTTTTTACCCTCTGCTGTTTCTTTGTTTGGTCTTTGCCCACTTTTCTGTACGTTTGTCTCCTGCTGATCCTATTAGACCGGGCAGGAAGAACTGAATGTCTCTCTCTCCCATTTGGTACACTGTCTCTCATTTTTTAGTGTTTTACAGATTAAACACATTCTATCATCATTTTCACATATTTTTAAAGATACTTTTTTTCCCTTCTCTAGGAACTTGCTGATTACAGTCACCCATACTTTTGCAAAGCAAGGGAAGCCCTGTCCTGCTCTAGTGCATGCTCCTGTCAGCATACTAAGTGTAAATGACTTGCGAGGCTGTGATGCAAAGCATGAGAAAGGAAAAGGGGGTAACATGTAGAGATGCCCCTTAACATCATAAATAAAAAAAAAGACATTTTTAACTGATTCTGACTTTTTAAAGAGATATTATGAAGAGAATACACTTATCTTAAGGGAAATCTTTATCTCAATCACTATCAACGCTTTTCTGAACTAACAAAAGTAAAGAAAAATTTAAAATTAAAATTTACTGTTCAGCACCACCTGTTTAGGATTTACTTTGCTGCATTTCACTCAGCCTGGGGAGTGAAAGTTGCCTGTTGGTTTCACTTTTGTTCTCAGGCAGTTTCACTTTCATGCACTGGCAGAATCTTTTATATTTTCAGTTCAGCAACATTAAAGAAGACATTTACATTTTTAAACAATCCTCATTACACTTATAATATGAACAACTCATGTCCATCTCTTTCCCAGGACACTGAGAAAAAATAGTTTGGGGGCCTAAATGTAACGGGCAGCATCCTTCTAAAGGAGCAGCTTTTGCCTGTCTCATGTTAGGTTGTGGTCTGCTCCTTCTTGCCCTGAAATCAATAGGAAATGTGCCATTAACTTCACTGACTGCAGGATCAGGCCTCTGGGTCTGTAATTTGCAACAAAAGAGTGCCATATGCAGACCAATATATTCCTTGTAACATACAGTGTTTGCCTTCAATTATTTTCCTATGCAAACTCAAAGGAAAAAAAAACAACCCCTGCATTTACCTTTCTGTATGCTTTTAAGTTAGCGATAAATACCCTTCTTGACACAGGCCGCAGGAAATTAGAGGGCATCTATCCACTTTGGTTTGCACGGGAGGGAAACACTGTATCTGCCGGCTACCAATTGCAAATAACTATTTCTCCTCCTTGTGCCCAGCGCAAGCTCCATGAAACACTCCAGCCACTACAGAACCACTACTGACTTGCACCAGGACCTCGTTTAATCAAAGTTTCCAAAGCATGTACTTATGTAACCCCCATTTTTTTCAGGACAAACCACGATGCCTTCGGAAACTAGAACTATCAACAGCAGAAAAAAAAAAATGGCTTCCATTTATATTTGTAAAACCTGTATCTTCCCCTCTATGTTACCTTCCCCTCTCTATGGCACAGATTCCAAAACGCAGCCGTGAACTCGCACGTATGTGTAGGCAGGCGCATATACATACAGCGAAATCTTCCTCTAGCTACCAAAGCACTGCAGCTTCTGTCCTTGTAGACATAAGGGTTTCTGAGACACTGAGGCTTAATGGAAAGACTTAAGGGTTTATAGGAGCCATGCAACATTCACTTTTTCAACTTCTTTCCTAGAAATTCTGTGTCCCACAAGCACAGACAGAAACTGTCACTAGCTGCTTACAGAAATTATTGTCCTGTTTACATGCCAAAAGTTAAATCCTAAAAGCTTACGTATGCAGCTCCTGTGAGAATACTTGTATCTCAGTTTTATCTACCCTACTGTTTTATTTCACCATATGAAATGTGAATAAAAATGGGGAATCGCATTGTGATCGTGTACCCATCCGCTTCACAGACACACTCCTTTCTAGCCAAGTAGACTGTGGTACGATATATTTGTCTTATATTGTCACATCACGCATCTAGACACAAGCAGCTTCCACAGCACTATGTAGCACACGTTCCCGTTTTCTCTTTTCCTGGATGCCACTACACAGAAAAGGAGTAACCACTCTCTCAGAGAATTTCTCTCCGCCTTCCTTCTCCACCTCCACCTCTCCTCTCCGTTCCCCAGAAGATACCTTTTGTGTTTCCAAGGCCAATTCAACATGAGACTTACACATACACTTAATTTCAAGCGTACAAATACACCCCCTGTGTTCAGCGGGGTTATTCACTCGCCTCGGTCAACCACACCTCATAGTGCTTCAGTGCCATACAAAGAGGGACCACTATAATCACCTGGGTCAGAGAAAGCTGTTGCATGATCACAACACTGACTTTCACAGACTCACAACACGCTACCTCTATGTCCCAGTGTAGCCACGCTCCTCATAAGTGCCAAAATTCACTCCTTCCTAACTGCAATGTCTAAGACTTGATTGTCCCTAACTTCCCAGTTTGCAACGGAGCTGTTACTACAGTGTTTTCGTGGGAGTTAACTATCACACAGATTTTGCACCAGGCTTTCACCCAGGGCTGCATCTCCCCCAGTGACAACGTGCCCTGGGAGAAAGACTTTGCTACCACTAGCTTTCACTGCGTTAGCTTTTAGGGCAAAGACCCTGAATGCTATCGATTTCTTTAAGAGATGATGAAGCTTAACTTAAGCAGACACTCGTGAAAGCAGTAAATATCCATCAATTAATATTGGTGGATCATTACCAATGAGAGAAATGATTACAGGGAAATACAGTGGCCTGTTTCAAAATGTTTCCTTTAAAGATGCGTTTCATAACTTAGCCTTGCTCTTAAATGCTGCTCTTGGTGCACTCATAAAAATTATTTCCTTCTGGAGCATTCTGCCCTGTATTTTACCTGGCTTTTATACAAAATATTTACTGTACATTTTTGTGTTACTTAAACTAACCAGATAATTTTAGCTGTGTGATTGCTATTTATCTTTCGTCTTCCGATATTATGGATATTAAGGCCTCACAGCAAGTACTATCAATGAACCCTTAGAAATACTATGAATGTGGCAGAGGGGCAGGAGACACTTACATGGGACAGACGATGGAAAGAGGGTTGGTGTTCTTTCAAAGATTCTTAACTTTAAAATAATTCCTGAGGTGCAAAGAAGAGAACTCCCCACGAGGTGCCTTGCCTAGCCAGGCCACCAGTCTTGAAAAAGCTCTGCAGTCCCTCCTTGGGGTTCCCAATAGTCTGCAGCCCTCTCCTGACAGGTCCTGCTGCAGTACGAGAGGTTATCACAGGGGAAGCCTGCTCCTCTCCCCTCTTCCCATCTGGAAACAAGGAGCGGAGCAACTATTAACAAATACTCGTTAATGTATTTGTTTTGGAAGGCATCAGGCATAACCCCTGGTGCTACGTAATAGTCACATTATTAATAATAATTGTAGTGGAGAGTAACTGTCGTGACAGGTAGGTTAAACTGAGGAACAGATGTGAACAGGTCGATCGGTGTCTGTGACAGGTGTACACAGCACAGCCTAGGATCGCTGACTTTTCACCTCTTTTCCGCTCCAGTTCAATCTCAAATACACCAGACTTCAGCTGTCTTTACTTCTTCCTGATCTCTGAAGCAGTGCCCTGATCCTAACTCAACGGGACACTCACAGAGGAGAGACCAAGGTGAGCACAGCAATAGCCAGGCTAACTGCTGGTGATGGAGATCTGTGGAGAGCATCCCAATCACATTGAGGACCCCTACCAGTGCCTATGAGCCAACAGCATCTTGCTGCTTGCACAAGGGGGTTGACAGAGATACAGTGAATATTACAACACAGGTATTATAAATGTCATCTGGTCCTATTTCAAACAACGAATGTAACACAACCCCATAGATTTCCAGTACAATCTTTTCCAACTTCTAACTAAAGACCAGCTGATCAAGACATCTAAAACAATATACATGCAACATAGGGAAAAAAATACTTTCATTTTTTCCTTAAATTTAAAGCAAATATACCAACATCAAAACCTCTTTCTTCCGCCCATATCCCTTACCAAGAATAATTTTGTTTGAAGAGGAACATGAGAGAAAGATGGCAGCAACTCAGATTATCATATGGACTTTGCTTTGGAATTCTGTAGGTCCTCTGCCACTATCAACAGACCTTCACTGCATCCAGGTTCAACAAACCTGGTTTCTGTCACTTTCTAAAATTGTGCTGCTAGGGAATCCATCACTAGACGGGAACTTCACCTCTGCTAAAGAAGTGCTTCTCAAACTACGGGTTGCAAAAGGACATAATGATATTCACAGTGTTAAAAAACCCAAAGTTCGTCAGCAGTAGCTCAGTTTTTGACAGCAGGGGACTGAGAAGTTCCTGCAAGTATCTAAGGGAGCCACTAGGCTACTAACTACCTTGGCTTGCTGGCAGCAAGTCCAGTCTCCCTGGAAATATAAGTGAGTTTTCAGGCATTGATAAGAAAGTCTTAGCCTCTATCATCGCAAAAGGGAAGAGTTCAAGACAATAACAGGGGGAGGTGACAGATTCAGAAAGTTTCATAAGTACTGCACTAATGGACATAACGACATTGCATATGGTAGATTGCAAAAAAGGAAGTACGTACACTACCAGCTAATGGGAAAAGGAACCGCACCACAGGTACCGAGCACTTAGATTAAAAAAAAAAAACACAAAACCTTTCCTAGGGATGGGCTGACTGATAGATTTATCAGACTTGATCAATTAACAGTGCTTCACTTAGTGACTACCTTTTTGCCATATATGCAGTATCCTTCTACAATCAAAAAGCAGGGCATGATCCTCATAGTTCAAAAGCATTAGTCCTTCTGAATGAGTTATTAGCAGAAGAATGGGAAGGAACTACACACCACTCATCTCAGTTGGAAGAAGTGCTCAGCACATCTAAAAATCCTGTGGACTCCGATTGTCTCAAAATGTATCGTGACCTTGGTACTTGTCATTTATTTTGGCTTGTAAGGAGACAGCTGATGAGGCTGCTCTATTTCCCTCTGCCGTTCTGAAGGGCTTCAGCTATGAAAACACCTTATTGCCAAACAGCCCTTCTATTTTCTTGTGCTTAGACCAGTTTCGTACACTACCAAGGTCCTTCCCCAACTGTAACTTGGGGAAGATGGTATGCTATTTTTCCTGCAGCAAATCTGACAGTAATATGTATTACTTATTTCTACAGTTTATTTGACATTCCGGGGCACCTAAGCGAATGGCAAACATTCAACTCACCATATTAAATTAAACTGCTTGCGAAAGATAGAATACCCCGTATTTCTCCTGCTCTCTTAACAAGTTAGCATAATAAATAACGCTCTCTGGTCAAAAAAGGTTGGCTAGAAATTTTTGCTTTGTATCATAATGAAGGTCAAAAACCATCTCCTAACAGAGGATGACCAGAACATCCATTTTTATCCTCAGGAGGACCAGCCAAAAACATACTATATCTGGTCCTCAAGAATGCACGTTCACGGGTTGTAAACCAAGCTGTGTCCAGCTGGACTTGGACATACAGTACAGCCATCCCTTTCCTGGACACCAAGTCTAGCCATTCCCAAATAGCAAAGCAACTTGTTGGCACTGAACAAGTCAGGGGCTTTCCAATAGTGCAGTGCTGAGTATGACATGACAATTTAAATGGAATGAAACAAAATCCAATAGACTTCCATAAAAAGAAAATGAAGTGATCTGGTTTCAGAAATATTCTGGGTGTGACTTTAATCTTTTCCCACAAAAAAAAAATTAAAGCGCTTTATAAAAATTACATCAATGATCCTACAGATTTATATGAAAAATGAGGCCCTGTCAGCCCTTCCCATGGACATGTCTTACTGTCCTATATGATTCTGCAGCCCCTCAATATTAATGGTTGAACATTTCATAAAAAGGTTTACATTATTTGTCTAAATACTGTAGGACTTTCAGTCATGCCTAATAGCAATGTAGTCTTCTCTGGCTGCCCAAACATAGTTAAAATAATCAGGAATCAGGCAAGGGCACGGAAGAAGAAAATTTGGGCCTGGTATTTATCCACACATTGCCAATTAATTACAGACCTATCTGTAACCAGTGGTTTTATCGTGGGGCCCAAGTACTTACGCCTGATCAAAGCAGCATGAAGTGGCCACTTCATACAGGTTAAGGTAAGATATTTCTGCTCAGGTTTTGTGTCTCTCACAATAACGTTACTGAAGCTCATCTTACTGTGTTTTGTAAAGGGACCCAGCTAGCTGCCAAAGTATAAAGTCAAACAAAAGAGAAGGTTCAAGCAGATTTAGTCAAACTTACTCTTCTAAGTCAAAGTTACTCTTCTCAAATAAACTAAACACAGGGAGAACACTCTTAAATGACATAACCTAGCTAAGATTTTTCTTCCCTTTTGAACCTTCAGAGCTTGTATATCACTTACATGCCACGCAGCTGAAGAATATGACCCATACTGCACTATTGCTGCACATCTGTGTGCAACTAGTGAACTCTGAAATTCCAGAGAATTACCTTCATATATGGGAAAAAAATCTTAATTTTAATTACATTTGGAAAATGAGGCACATGTGGAGCCCCCACAGATGGCAAGCGAATCTATCAGCATCCACCTGTTTTTTACCGGTTGTAAGTTTAAGGCAGCCATTAATACCCTCTAGCTTCATGTTACTTTCCATCTCACATGGGTAAGGAATAAATGCACCAGCAGCTAGGTGACATATCATCTATTTTATATGGAATCTGCTCTACATAACAGTATTTTTTCTGTGGAAAAAAATAGTAGCTCTCTATTCCTAAAGCTTCTGTTCTATTTAAGCAAGCAGACAGAGTAATCACAAAGTCCAACCCATAAATATAGAATACCGTACACAGAAATATTCTGGTAAATACAACCTGATTGAAACCAACTGCAGTGTGCACTGGAATGTAGCCAACTAATTTTTACAAAACCAGGCCTGATCCAAAATTTCTGGAGGACTGAGCAAATGCAGTTGGGTACCACAGACCTGGAATGGTCTCCACACCAGAGCTGGACAACTCTTGAGGGTGTGCAGGCCCATCTCCCGGCTGCGAAGCTTAGCCTGTACCTCCAGCTCATCCACAACTCTACTCCAAACTCCATTTCAATGTGGAGTCAGACTGCAGTACAGCTAGTCACTGCTGTCACATGAGTCCAATGATCACTGACAAGCTTTTGGCTGGATTTATATAGATCAGACAGTCTATATAATTTCACACCCTCACACCTATGATTTTATATGAATTGAAACTTTATACCTTCAGGTGAGCAATTTACAAAGAAGTTTGGTGTTAACCCACTTAAATCCAGATATCCTTGTATTATGGCTGCTTTCCTTTCAGTTCCCATTAGATGCCCTTGTGCACACAGTGCCATCTCATCTTATAACCCTATGTCATGAAATACAGATTGGCTGCATTATTATAACAGAACAGTGGTGAAGATCATTTGAATGGTTGCTTTAAATCTTAAAAGCATGAGGCCTGCTTGTTTAACTAGCATTCTATACCGTAAGTATAATGACCATTAAAACTAAGAGTTAATAACTAAAACCACAATTTGCAGTCTATGATAAACATTGAGGGCAATTAAATGGATTTTTTTTTCAGTGAAATAAATTTAATTAATGGTATATTGTAAGTTAAAAAATGCATACTAGTAGCAGCATGTCATTATTACCCCATGAATTTGTCTTACAGAAACACAGGATTTGATGTGAGTTGGGAAATTATACTGATCTGAGTCCTATTTTTCCCCTCTCCCAGATTAACCAGGGAGAAAAAGGGAAAGGGAAAACTCAATTAAAGCCATATTAATTAATTCTCATCCTGACAGGATAGATTTTTAGAGACCAGAGTCCAAGCAATTGCGTCTTCTTGTTTGAAATACATCAACAAAACTGTGGCAAAAGTACTAAAATTAGTAAAAAGAATAGAAATCTAGATAGCTGTAGTAGAAAAAGGTATTAAATTTTGAACCTCTAATATAGATATTCCTCTGGTTATAAGATTACAGCCACAAATGAGGCTACTGCATTCCAAATCCTGCAGTATCTGCCTTGCCTAATCTTATACTATCATCAGTAGGAGTTTTGACTGCAGGACTTTGTCTTGTATTTATGGTATCCTACAGAAGAAATTCCTATCAAGTTACGTAATAATGGTTTACTGTAATAATAATTTACAGTTTAATCTTCATCACTGGGAATTTTTAATTTAATGGATTACATTGAATCACCTTCCACATCTGCCTTACTTTTATGTGAAATATAAAAATCTTAGAAAACTTTTTTTGGGATTTCAAACAAACTGGTAATTTGTTTGACCCTTACAGCAACTTTGGCATTACTTCCAGAGAGCAAAAAGAATACATAATTTGTGTGACAGGAGAACAAAACATTTTTTAAAAAAATTAGGAGGTATGCATTTGTGAATTTATTCTGGAGAATTTACTCTTCTCTTCTAAAACTGTTCATTAATAAATAAAGAATGAAGCATATTACTAATACATCAATTCTGTTTTCCGTATTGGGCTTACACTATGGCTTACAGAGCTCACTTTCTAATTAATGAAATATTTAATAACATAATCATATTTAAGCTTATTAATACATCTTTTAAAAGCACGTGATTTCATTGAAGCACATACAATTAGCAAACTCAAATTTAAGGTAGTATTCCAGTGGAAATTGTAGTCAAAGAAGTTGGACTTTGTTCCTGACATTTATATTTATGTGCTGCCACTACATTGAGCCGACTCTGAGCTCACTCCCACTTCAGATCACACTGTACCTACCTTCCATTTAGTTTGTAAAGTCTAGCTTATTGTACTGATTATAGCACTGATATGGCCATAAACAGATGCCCATTGATTTAAAAGTTATGTGGAAATAATTCTTTTCCTTGAAAAAATCACTTTTGTGGTTCATGTCTCTATCGATTAGATATCTGCAGTTATTCTCTTCCAAGGTAAACATTTAGGCTTACTTAGTACATTAAAACATCATTTTTTTAAGTGTAGTTTCAATTAAATTTAAGGAGCTGACCAGTCTTTTGAAAAGCTAAGTTCTGTGGTAGAACTCTCATCACAAGTTTTAATGGCATTCTTTGAATTGGAATGCATTACCAAAGCGAGAAAGCTGTTTTCCCCTCTTAAAAAAATTGCAGCAGACATTTAAAAACATTTTTAGTCAAATATGGGGGGGGCGTTGCTTTTGTTCTTTTAAACTCCTTCCCTTACTTCAAGGACTTTAAAACTTCAGCTGCATAAAGTTACTTGTGCAAAATTGCTGTATATCTCCTTCTGTCAGTAATTTCTTTCGATGTCAAAACAAAATCAATATTTATTCTTTATTATAAATTAAAAAAACAACAGGGGTATTGTGTCTATTATTCTGGAAGCCATAAAAGGAAAAAAAATCCAAGAATATTAAGTAGAAACTGAAAAGATAGCTTCCAAACACATGATCAATATGGGACTGTTGGCATACATTAATTATTATAAATGCTTTTATTTGGATAAAACTTCATGTAGAATATTTATATAGATCATGGTTCTATTAAATAACTCTCAGTTAAACTTACAAACAAGTATGATGTAACCCTGCCTGCTCAGATGGTTTAATGAAATATGAACTGTCTATAAATAGAAATCTTTTATCGTAAGAAAATTTATAAATAACCTATACATAATAGGCAAAAATATATGAAACCATATTTAAAGGTTTAGAAACATTTTAAAAGTTTTTAAGGAAGATTTGAAACCAATTTTTTTAATCTCAATTTATTTTCATTGCTAACTGCTTAAAAGCCTTAAGAACAAACCCCCCACCAAGATTCAACAATGCAAATTAATGTTCCTAATAACTGTAACTGTATCTACATCCACGTTTTGTTAATTATTATGTACAGTATTCAGTTTGAAAAAGGGCTGTATTCCAGCTGCAGTCAGTTATAATAGGATAATATTGTAACTTTCAAAAAGCTTCTTACATAAATTAACTTTAAAAAACTGTTCGAATAATTTCCTATTAGTAATTTCAATGTAAAAAATCTGCTTCAAGAGAAGGAGCATTTGTGAATTATGATCAAATTTACTGACTTTTTTTTTCCCTCCTCTGTAGAAAAGTCAATAGCAATTTTTGCAAAAGAAAAAACATAACTTTTTAATAGAAATACATTCAGTAAGGATGCATAATAGTTCTAATATTTTAGTCTTTGAGTCATATGAATTAGTATGAACTATAGGAATCCACAGGATAGTAATGAACCCCAACCTGACTTCTGTTTACTGTTTGCCCTTATCAAAGTATTTTCTCTTCGTACAAAATTTAAATTTTAATACTACCAATTACTCCTCTTCAAAGGTTGTCTCTGCCTGCTATTTAAGCAATGTATTTACTAAATTACAAATTTAAACACACAAATACAAATAAAGATTTTTTTAAATGTCTTAAAGACCAAATTTCTATATTTTATTAAAAGAAGTAATTTCTTGATGCAAAGATCTCTCTGCTTTATTTTCTACTGCTAACATAAAAATGTCAATACTTAAGTAACTAAGTTTTAGATTCAGCAGCTAGATCTAATTGTTCTAATTGTCAAAACAAATTTCTGCTTTTATTCTGCAAAGGCAGGGCTTTATCTGGTTTTGATCCTATATATGCTAATTGGAGAATGTAAAACATCTAAGTCCCACAAAACACTGAAAAATAATAGATAAATAAGACTAAAATCTTTTTATCAGATTATCAGCTGATAGGCTAATAATAGCAACCACCTAAAAGCTTTTCTTACATTATTTGCTATTCCTGTTTGCTTAGATTTTAATCTAAAATTTTTGTTACCTTGTTTTTAAAGAAACAGTGAAGTTTTATTCCTTAGCAAAATACTGAAGAGTTAATAATTCATATTTAAAGAGCTGACATGAAATTCAGCTCCCTTTGAAGCCAAAGGGAATTTTACCACTGATTTCAGGAGAGCAGGATCGGTCCACAGGAATTTAAAATCCAATTGTCTCCTAACTTTTACCAATTTGGTAACAATTAGGTATGCTTACTCTTTGGACATATTTGGTAATTTAAATCTTTTTTATTAGTGTTAGGAAATAAATCCAGCAAAAGGAAAAAATACTTAGCTGATTTTTTTTGGCTAAAGTATACAATATTCCCACTTCAGCTTTTTCCTCTGTATATTAAGGTACAAAACACCCCACCCTTGCTCTAAATAGATTTCACAAATACTTGTATTTATATCTATATTAGATAACTGAGCTTACTTTGTTTTATATTTAGCTGCATACTGCGTAGTACTTTGGTTATTATGAGGCTAACTTCCCAGAATATAATATAAGAAAATACCTTCCCTGAAAATGATTTTTCAACTGGATGCCATTTCGTACAAATATTCACTTAAAATAAAGCTGCCCACTGAAATTATCTGGCTCATGGCTGTAGTCCTATAATGTTTTCCCTAAATTTTAACCTATTCTAATTTTTAATTTCCTTCAATTCTGAATTCTAGATAATGAAGAGAACTTGTCTCTGCATGTCAATCTTTCACAATATATACAAACAAAGGCTATATAAAGCTCAACTCCCTTTTTTTTTGCCAGATAAAAGTAATTTCAGGCAGTACATTTAAAGGCAGTAGGTATTTTGCCTAAGTTAACTATGGAGGTCAAAAGACCTGTATGAAATTTCTCTTAATATTGAAAATATGGGTTTTATGATTATGTGAAAATAATGTTTGTGGTAGACAGTATGTTATCAAAGCAGCTTTGAAAGCTTATATAGTTACCTTTTCTGAATGTTCTGGCTACTTCTGGTTCTCCCTCATCTGGAAGACAAAGCTGGTTTCCAAGTTAAATTTGTAAATTACTGTTACAAATCCAGTCACCAATTTCTTTCCTTTAAAAACTCTAGTATTTTGCAACATTCTGTTTATTTAGTTAAAGATTTAAGCTTCTTGTCCTGAAGATTTTAATTTTTACAGAACTGATTATGGCAGATCCTAAACGTCCAAGAAAAGAAATCTAAACAAAACTACAGCTAATGGCCTTTTTTGATTACTTGTTTTTTAATTCATTTGAAATACTTAATGTTGTTTTAATGTATACTGCATTTGGAAACATACAGTTAAAAGTTTTAACTTTTACTTTTGATTTACTGCTTTCAAAACTTAGCTCTAAAAGCCAGGTACTATGAGAGGAAGCACTGCAGCATTATCAACTGGAGGTTCTACCAGGGCTGTATTATGCTAACCTGCACTCCTAGGAATAATCCTGATCCACAGAAATGTTCCTATTGAGTTCCTTGGGATTATTTTCATGAATATGCATGAATATTCACTAGAGAGTATAGGATTTAGCCTCCAAATAGCCAGCAGAGATTCCTTACTTTTTCAGTAAACGCAGAAAGTATCTTTAGTTCTGCTGTTTATATATTTTAACAGGACAAAATCATTTTGGAAATCCTTGTTTAGATTTAGCCCCCAGGATTTATAAACTCCTTCAGTAAGCAGTGCAGTTTAGCCTCCTGTAAAAATGACTCCGAGCCCAGGAAGAAAAGTACGGTGCAGAGACAGAGCAGGACACTCATGGGCCCCCCAGCCCTGTGTGGTCCCAGGCGTGCAAGTCCCGTGCAGGCTCAGGACCCAGGGCACTAGGAAAAGCAGGGCTCAAAGTCGGCTTCCAATCCACAGACCTGCAGGTGTCAAATAGGGAGGGCAACAGAAAGGCACGGAAGGTTAGTCAGGATTGGGCCTTCGTGGTGCATGCTCTTGCTAGTATATAGTTGTGAAAAATTAGCAGTCCCATCTATTTTACCTGTGATCTTGATGTCTCTGGTCTATACGCTGTTAAGCCATAGGCTTCCCCTTTCCCCCCAAAACCAGAAGCAAACTAGGAAGAAGCTTTCCCAGCAAATACAGAAAGCATTGAACTGAGAGGGGAGAGGTAGAATTGGTAAAAACTCCTTTACTTTCTCCAAAAAAAGGAGTTAAATCGGGATGGTCCAGTAAAGACTAACCAAACCAAGCAGCAAAGCTTTCCACTGCTGGCTCTTCGAATTGCTGGAATCAAAGCAAGTCTTTGAGAAGGTGCTGGGCAGGGAAGGGTTAACAAGGCTTTTGTTATGGAGAAACACCGATGGCTCCACTTGAGGTGACAAAGATAGTTATGGGCCTGATCCAAGGAAATCGGGAGCGCTTTCAGCAGAGCAAGAGCTTGAAACTACACAAGGTGGACAAGACTACACCTTGTGTCGTTTTGTAAAGCTGTTGCCAAAAGTAAAGCTTTGATAGCATTTCTGTTCAGAATTACGCTTCTTTGAGCCAAAAACTGTCTCACTAAATTAAAACAGGACATCTAAAATTTCAGTCTAGATGTGCAACAAACTTTTATTTAAACAAGATGTGAAACTTGCCTAAAATGTAATTAGTAAATTGTCCTCTTTTTAACTTCTAAAAAAATAAAAAATGCATTACTAATAAATAGAAATTACTGCTATTCAGGTGATTTTCAATATTTCTGTAATTGTAAACAAAGCAATTTCAAGTTCTGAGCCCACTAATAAAGACAAGTATTTAAACTAGAAAAGGTGCTTTTATACGTGGAAGGTAACTATTACAAGGTATGAAAGGAGTTAGTCTGCTTTAAAAGAGTACCTGCTCCACAGGTATTATGACCCATGGAGTTGCTGATTTTACCCTTTATTAGCCCTTTCACAGTTGATGATATTAGTGCTTCCCTAGACAAACCACCCTCCCTTTCAAAAGTCCCCACTTCCAAAGGGTTAACTAAACACCTTAACGCCAGATTTTATTTTTTAAAAGGTCTATAACTTAATGGTCACAGTTCGGTCTGCTGCCAGCTGCAGGGCTCTTTTGCGTAGCTCTCCCACTGACTGCACAGTCTCAGGTGTGTCGTCTTTGTTGTGCTCTTGCGTCCTCAGCTGCGAAAAAGCCTATCGTGTAGGTGCCAGCCCAGAGGACCAGACAGGTAAGAGAGGAATAAGAACTACCTGCTGAAAAGTTAAAACATTCTGCATTAAGCATCAAATATCCTTTTTATTACACTTTTCCCACTAAAGTCAACAGCTATTAACTAGTTTTTTACAAAACACAACTAAAACCCCAATGCATGACGTCTGCACCGTCCTCTTGTGGTCTGCTCACAAAAGCCTCCTGGGGTCTGATCTGCTGAAACCCACTGAGGCCAGCAACTGTTCTGTGATTAGCCCCCAGTACTGTTACTCTTTGCTGCAGGTTTATGGGATCTGTCTTCCAGAAAAGTGACTGCAAAAACCTACTCATTCCTAGCACATGCATTCAGTTCCCTACATACAAATGCAATCTGTTAAACTAGAGTTACACGGTACATGGTACTGTCCTGTGGTGGGAAACTTGCAGACTTTTTAAGAGCAAAGATCTCCACGTTTTACTGACAAACTAAAGCCAAAGTTACTGATGTGAACATCTGCAGCTGCAATGATTTTGGTAGTTTCTCTCATGTACGCCAGTAAGGATTCAGGTCCATTGCATGTACTTTTATCACTCTAAGGCTGCCAAACTACCTGTACGAGATACAGAGAGCGGAACTTCAGTCTGCCTGGTAAAGCATCATGACCTCTTATGACTGGAGCAGAGAGATCTGCAATAAACATTATGAGAGGCAGTAAGATGTACCTTGATTTTCAGATCTTGGGGGCTGAAATGTGGGTAATAGCCTGTTTAAAACGTTAACACCTAACTGTGAAATCACTCTCTCTGCTGAGGGCCAACATGTCACCTACACAGAGCCCCAGCCATGATATCTGCCTGTCTGTACTCTGCACAAGAATCAGTTTTTCCCTAGTTAGAATGAACTAGAGATGTATCCAAAATCTTGTACAGTTCATTTTTTGGCCACTACTACATTCAGAAGTCTTTTTCTTAAACTTAGCTCAAACAGTTTTCTTCATACACACTCTTTCCTTCAAAAAAGCAAAAAACATTTTGCATGTACATTAAAATATATTTTCTCCATTTTTTTATATTAGGAAAGAGAAGGTTTTTTTACTAACACAATTTTTTCATATTATTTACTGTTTAGCCTGCATCTTGATGTTAGTGTTTAAGGAAATGCTTAGCTGCTGAATTACACATAATTTAGGTATTTATTTACAAAAGCTGTGTCACAGAACCTGCACATTTCCCCTTTCCAGCAGAATTCTGCCAGAGCCAGCCCCTCTGAACCCACCCAAAACTCCACTAACTTCACTGGCTGGAGGTGTATCGCCCTTTGCATCTGTTGGTAACGGGCAGGGGTAGGGGAAACCCTGTCATTAAAGTTTTACATGGAAGACCTGCTTACCTTTAAGTCAGTCCCCACTGATGAAACCGCCTCCCCATCCAGTACCTGGTTTCCTCTCTCACAGCCAAACAGAACCTATCTTTTAAAATGGATTTTACAGGTATTTTTATATTGCTTTTTTCAAAAGCAATGTTAAGGTAAATGTTTTAGTTAAGGTGTATGTTTTGAACAGCTTCCTTACCTTTGTTACCAATAGCACAGTGAACTGCTAAAGAGAGCAATTTTTACAAGTTCACTTGCATTTCACAGCTTGTAGTATCTGTTTGTCAGTGCACTTTGGTCATGTTGAACAGTGAAGCTGGACTGGCCAGATTACTCCTCCGCCTCCTCAAGTTCCCAGGCTCCACACAGCCCAGGGCAGCAAGCACCAAGTGGCCAAAATGCCCTTGTAATACTATTTTTTAAAAATCATGTAAACATTTCTAACTAATCTTCACTGCAAATGTAAGAAACAAATCAGTTGTAAGCTAGATAGTCAGATCTATTTTCAAACATTTTGTTGTTTATCATGAACTACTTCACCCTGTTTGTTCTTAAGCAAATGTCCCTCTCAATATTATCTCGGCATGCTAGGACTACGACGTGATGTGGCCCTATGGATTTTAATGCGCATATCGGAAACATTACAAACCAGGCTTGTAAGTTCAAAAAGAAAAAATGTTCTTCTTTGACAGAGACTATGTCAAGTGAGCTAATGAGCTAAACACCAAAATACTGTTCAGTTTGAAAGAAGACCATATTTCCTACTGCAGATAGGAGATACAAGTTGACGCTGTGTTACTCTAACTGGGACAAAAGGGATGCAACGAGGAAGACATTCCTTCCTCTTTTCTGTCAGTTTAAGTCTTGAATGACTCCAGTGAAGTGACTGAGGTTACTTAGACTTTATATCTCTAACTGAAGGTCGCTTACCAATACCTCTCCTGGATAGTTTAATTGACAGACATGTCTTCTACTATTTGGTTCAAAATTTCTGTACCTCTGCTGTAGCCAAAAGTACATTAATTAGGAACAAAACACCTCCAAACTGGTAAAAGTCCTTCTGTCCCAGAAAGCAATGAATAAATGTATCAATGACTCACTGTGTCCTACCACAGTGTATTGATAATTATCCCCTTCATAGCTCCCCAGATAGATACAGTGGAACTTACAGTGGATGGGATCTCCTATGTTGGTAAGTAAAACCCTCCTATTTTGGACAACGTTGTTATATAATCCCTTTCATTAATTAATCAAAATCCATAGCTAATTTGCTTGCCTGTTTCCACTGCTCTTGTAAGACAGCTGTTCCCAGAACTCTACACCTGTGTTGGGTAAAGCTGTTCCCTAATTTTGAGCTTATATTTTAGGGTCACAAATTGGAAGTACAAATTAGGACAAATCAATAAAATCTCCAAAATAAAGCAGTGCCCATCTGTCTCAGAACATTATTAATGGGCGACTAAGTAGAACTATGTCGTGAAGAATGACTGCAGAAATGCCCCTTGCTCCAGCATACATTTCCTACTCTGATGCTTTCCGAGCCACACTGACGTCATCTACCTGGAGCCCTGCCTAGATCGACGCATGCAGTTTCTACTGTCGTCAGTGAGAATTCCCATCGCGTACCACGGTCTCTATACAGCCCCTTAGTTTTAATACTGCCAGTACAGCGCAGTCAGTATACCACTGGCAGGATGAGTACACTTCTCCTTGCCTGGTACGTGTTGTAACCCTCTTCTTACTCTAGAACTGTGATGTTTGGGGATGGGATTCAAGACGGGAAAACCCCCCAAACATCTGTACGGTAGATGACATGTTATACTGCAGAGTATAATCTCAGAAGAGCAGAAGGAAATCTGGTGTTGAACAGACTGAACAAATGTACTGGGGTGCTCCAAAACGACAGGTATCGTGGAAACTTTCTCCAAATAATAGCTAGCTATCACATAGTCAGTAATGCTCTGTTCTTAACAAATTCCTCAGATAAATCCAGTCCTCATAGTGGAATTTCAAAGGTATTGGTATGAACACCAGGATAAAAAAAGAGAAGAAAAAAAAGCATGGTGTGGCCTTGCACTGTATTCTTTTCTGCACACGGAAAAGTAGTATGGCTCTGTGAAGTGCTGGTAGGAAATCTATAAGCCTTGATCCATTTCAATCTTTAGATAAATTAATCTATCTCTTGCCATATCCACCAGAATATACAAAGCCTTCTGACATACATCAATGACATCAGTGACTAGGAACAAGTCATACCATTCAGAAATCAGATATTTAATGGCCACTAATCCCATCATAATAATTACAAAATAATGTAATGATGAGCTAGAGTAAACAAAATATATGAACAAAAATGGCAAGGAAAAATGCAATTAGAGTCTTGGGCTTGATCCAACTCCCTTTTGCTTCAGTGGGAGTTCTGATAGACTATTACCCCTATGTAATTAGAGATTTAGGCTTAATCCAGCTCCCATTTGCTTCAGGGGAATTGGGATAGGCCCCCGTGCCCTAATTTTCTGCTGTCTTGCCCCTTGTATACTCAGTTCTGCATAAGCAAAGTGGACCTGTTTCACCACACTGGTACTCTGCGTCGTATTAGGGAGTCATGCTTCAAGACTCAGATAAGAAAAGAAAGTACAAAACAGAGCGTCTACACCTGTTTTGCACTCACTTTGCATGGGCCTGAATTATTAGATGAAGCAGTGAAAAATCAGGTCCTTCTTTTTATTCAAGGTGCTGGAGACTGACATACTTTTCCTGTTGTCATAAAAAAAAAAATAAATTCCTGGTTCTTTAGCAAACTGTATGAAATTCTCCCAAGGAGATCTTTGAGAAGATTGTTTCACTTAACAAATTAACTAGACAGAACAACTGATGGATGCAGTCCTTCACTCTGGCTCACCAGACAGCTACAAGTAGCCTGTAAAACATTTACTAGGGATGCAATTTCCAAACCTGGGATCAGAAATCTAAAGATTTGTATTTCTAAGCATGAGGGAAAAATTCAAAAAACCTATCAAAACCAGTATTGGCCATATTCTGCATTCCCTTAAAAAAAAAAGGTCACCTCTCTCACAGTGTTGTAATTCTGGGGATTTTTTTGATGGATGAAAGAAAAAAGTCAGTTTTGTGCAAGAATATGGATGTTATTGACTCGATAAATTAAAATATTTTTAACATCAGCAATTATTACTGACCCTGATGTTGTCATAAGCACTCAGTGATCAGAATTCTGTACACTGAGAATATGTTAAATGTCTGCAGACTAGCACAGACGCACTTCCCTTGCACACACACTACTGCACAGAGATAGACTAGTCCTCCAGATCAGGCAAAAACAGCTTAACCATGTCGACATAAGTGCACGCATACATATATTATGAATGAGCACAGGTCCTGACTAGTACATGTAGCATGAACTCAATCAAGTATGTGCATCCTTTCATTACAGCATTGAAAGACACTGCTGAATGGATATACTTATGTCTTATACTGACTTGGAAGAACCTTTAAAATGGATTGTTTGTATGTCCAGACAGACACACATAAAAATAAACATGAAAATACCTAATCAACTATTTGACATGAACACATACAAATATTAAAAAAGCTAAGTGCACGTGCACAGACACACATGGAGAGAACATGTGCGTGGTTACACCCAGACAGCATACATATTAGGCACTTGCATCTTGTGTACACATTCTCATATTAATGTCTGCCCAAATCAGTCTGGAATTTTACTTGAGCTTGAACCATCTTTTTTTTCCCCCCCTTTTTCTTTTTTTCTTGCGTAGAGATACTGTGAACACATAATGTTTCAAAGACACCAATTACAATAAACGCAGGCACACTTTAATGTGTACATACCACCACTTATATACATTCCAGAGAGAAGTCCCTATTTTTCAGAAAAAAAAAAATCAGCTATTTTTCCCCATCAAGTGTGCCTCTTTCTCTTTATAAGCTGCTTGTGTTCTTCAGCAGTAAGTGGGATGAGAGAAGCAAAAATATCAGCTATTAAATAATAACTGCTTGGATTACATTTATAAAGATCTTCTTCCCCCACTTTACTTCTTCAAGTTTTATTCCAAAGTATGGCTTTTCACCTGCAGCCTTGTATGAATGATCTGACTTGAAAATCAAAGCATGGAGGAGCAGAAATAATGAATCCCTTGGTTAGTATGAACAAATTTGAACTAAAAGAGTTGTGCTGATGCCTTTCCTGTTGTTACTGATATGGTGCCATACATACATATATTGGAGCACAGGCAAAAATATAACAATATCTGTTGTTGAGAAGCTAATGTTCTAAATTAGACTAATCCAAAACATACCTTAGGGGGCATGAGGACAAGGGAAAAATAGAGTGGGGATGCTTGGGTAGTGCAAGGGTTCTCTGCAGAAGACTGTTTGGTTCCACGTACTCCTTGCCATTTTATTTTATCATCCTTTTCAACCTGTTATAATTGACATTTCATTGGAAGATCTCCTCTGAAACGGCTTGCAGAAGAAATCTGTCCTGAGGAATCTGTAGAAAAAGACAGTACCTGAACAGCAAAATTAACTGAGAGTTGGTATAATCATTTTGCAAATAGAGGCATCCTGGGAGTCAGCGTGGAGATGGGGAGAATGAAAGAAGAGAAAGCAAGGGAAACACCTTAGAGAAGCCAAATTAAATTATCCAGAAAGCAAGAACTATGGTGAAGATGAAGGCTAACAATGCCCCTTCTCCTCACACTGTCAGGAAGGTCAAGGTAGTAGTCAACATACTTTTCCCCCTCAAGACACTGGAGCATTTATTGAAGGTCTCCTATGAAAAGACTTCTGTAATAGAAGACCCTGGTACCACTGGAGTTGTTATGAGCATTGCTGTCCTCCTTATAATTACTAGCCAACACTAAAACTGCCATGGGTGCTATGGGACAACCACATTTAGTCCCACTGTAGTAGGATTGTACAGTCCCACAACAACTGGCTGCCTCTACCCATAAAGAAATCTGAACGATAAGCCCGGCCAGAGACAGAGCTTGGCAGGTGTAGCTATGGCACTCAGTTTTGACAGTAAGTATTAACTAATGGCTCACCAAGCATTATTGGAAAAGCCATATGATATAACTGTTTGATGGCTTCTCATTTGTTAAATGGAAAAAAAAAAAAAAGCATTATGTTTTTGTTAGAGTTTGTCTTCCTTCTTTTTTCATTTAAATGGGATTATTCCTCAATTAATCTTGGTAAAATGTTTGGGGATCTCCAAGCTGGCAGCAGTATGTAAGTAACAAGAACCAGGCAGTAGGTGCTGTAGTATTTAAAAAATAAATGCACTCACATTTCACTGTCTAGTTCACAGTTTATACTAGACAGTCTATGTATGGGCTGGTACTTTGAGCTGTTAAGTCGGTATCATTAGTCAATATAGATGTGTACTGCCCTCAGATGTGTAAGTCAAGTTTCTTCTAGTTCCCTTTTTCATCAGTTATTAAAAACTAGTGCTTAAAGGAAATTAGTTTTGAAAACAGACAAGTTTTAGGGATGCCAATCATAAATCAACACTTTAATTGTATGTATGTACGTAAGACATATATATATGGAAATAAAAACTTAATGGATCATATTAACTGTCAATGAACAATGTTGTTGGTGTTTTTTATTTTTAAAATAGCTTTTAAATATTAGTCTTTTCCAGTAGGATGCACTGGTGAGATGTACTGTCTGATATGCCCTTGGCCAGAATTATCCTTACACACATTGTGCAGTTCACACACATTATGCAGTGTGCTATAAGCTGATTATTTTCTTGGCTGCAGCCCACCCTCTAAGCCTGGGCATTTCAGGGTGGAAGGAATTCCTGTACATATGTCATTTGTAAAGCACTGTAAGATCCTTTGGGTTGAATAGGCACTGTTAGCTGCACACAAAAGGAGAAATAAATAATAGATGTGCTACATTTTTGCAGTATTCAATTGGTTAAAAAGTGCTAGTCTTGGGGATGGATTTTAGGCTTCTTGCGCTGTAAAATAATTGCACACATGCACGTGTGTGTGGTAGTACATGTTATAACTCTTCCATAGCATAAGTTTTGCTGTTTGAGCTCCCCCTCCAACATTTCCAGGTAAAATTATAAGAAGATACATGGTGGAATTGACTGTAAAGCATAATTCTCACAGTGCTTGGTTTGGGGAGTCTTTGAGATCATCTGGAGAGAATGGGGAGAAGTCTGTTGCAGGACGTTGTTCTTGGGAAGGGTTCAAGACAATCCTGCTGAATCACTGAGGAAGCAAAGAGCTTTTCAGTCTTGGTCGTGGCATTTTAAAAACAGACTTCAAAAGCAAGTCAAGGAATCACATTTCTGTTAAAACTGAAATCTTTCTAAGGTCCCTAAATTGTAGTTATGTATTTTTGATGCTTCTTGAAGATATGTACAGGCTCCTAATTTCAATCTTATTATCTTAGCAGTTAGGAAATTTGCATCAACATCTTCCTGTCTGGGTAATTTAATTCCCCTTTTTAAAATAAATTCAAATTAGCAACAATAAAAGAAAATACAAAAACACTGTCGAACTCAAGTAGTTACCATAAACAACCCCCCCAAACCAATCAGGCATTGTGCAAAGTTATTGTTTTGTTGAGGAAAGAAATCCTGAGAAAGAGGGCCAGCCCGTGTTCTCACAAAAACCTACACTGTAATTCCCATTGACTGAAAGAAGAATGGGGCCAGAACGAGGGACGCTTGATAACACGGCTAGGTGTACTACTGCATGCCATGTGGGGAGAAGGGCTGGGACAACAGGTTGGGTATTTCAGGCCAGTGACATCAATGTCACCAGAGTTTCTGGGAACGCTTAATTTGGTCTCATCACCAAATGATTTAAAAAAGAAGCAGCTGGATTGAATCGTGACAGGTTTTAAGGCACATGGCTGCCTCAACACACAGATTCCTTAGTAATTTCAGTAATCATTTTCTTATAAATTTTGTCACTCTTTTCAGTCTCTCTGACTTTCAGGTCATCGCCTGCTTTCTGCATTGCTGTACAGGTCACCAATCTACAATGAACAAGATTAATTTTCTAGTACTTGTTGGTTTTCATTTCTTAATTACACTGTGTACTAGAAAAGCCCTGGTTTGGTTTTGGATAGCAAATCATTCAGAGGAAAGCTGAAATATAAAAACATAAACAAAAGCATTGTATATTTCAGGGAAAGGTTCAATGAAGTATCTCTAACCATCTTCAGTTGGTTTATTTCTAAACAACATCTAAAACTATAAACAACTTCACTCATTTGCCCCTTTTAACTATTATTTCCATGGCAAGGCAGATGCAACTGACAGACAAACAAACAATTTGTGAGGTACCTATTGTGGAATGTGTTTTTTGCTGTATTTTCATTTAACTGGCCTTGAATGCGAAGGGTTTCAAAATTCTCCATACTCTTTAACTGTATAAAATATAAAAACAAAACTTGTTAACAATTGCTTTTGGAATATTTTGATAGATGGACAGACAACACAAATTCATTTTAATGCTGATATACCATCAAATTATAATGGAAGGTTATTGGTTTGACTATGCTAGGGTATTCACTGCATACTTGAGAACCAGAAGAAATTTTAGTGAAGTATGAAAGTATTTTAGTAATATGAGTGCTTTAGGAACTTGATTTTAATTAGAAAACTGTAAAAAATAAACAATTGTGTCAGCAAACTGTATAAAAAAAAACCAGAAAAGGAATATATGAAGGGCTCCATGTCTATACATGATGGTCTCTGTTGTCCAGTCACTACTGAGCTGAGGCTGAAATGGTACAAATAACCTTGTAAAAAAGAAATTGAAAGTAGCTATGCCAGCTAAGCTACCTATGTGAAATCAATGCAGGTACATACGGACCACAAGCTGCAAGCACTATTCAAGTATCCTGCACGAAATTAATCTGTCAGTCTCACTTCACGTCCCATGTCCACGTCAGAAAAATACACCCTTAAAAATGACCTGCCTTGTTGGGAGTTTTGGCAAACACATAAAAAGAAGAAGGAGTCACAGAAAATCAACCTCCTTTGAGCCTCTAAAGCATGTCACAGAGGAGCAGCGTAGGAGAACTGGTATTCCTGATGGCCCATGAGAAAGGAATGATGCAGGAGCAGGCCTTCATAAATGTTATAGCTGCAGCAGATCACAGATCATGAGCTATAAACCGCTCTTGATCTATCTCCATGCCTTATGTGGTCAGCAGAGGTTTTTAAACTAATGACTGCCAATAACTGCTTTTTCAAATACGTACTAGGATCCCCAGTGGGCATGCATACAGCCTTTAGAAGTGAATTTTGTTTCAAAGCTCAAACTGCAATCCATTTCTTGAATATATACAAGTACAAGAATTTGAAATTTTGTTTAAGAAAACCAGTCAGCTGCAAATTTCAGATTGGGACCAAGCCACCCATATAGGTTTTGGGTTTTTTCAAATTGTGTCACAACTCTGGGGTTACATTTCTGCTGTTCAGAGAACTGGTGGGGTCTGTATATCTAGACAGACCTCTTCCGATCAGGAATATCAGGAGTTCATAAGGTTAAATATGTAAGAGGAGTCATGTGGTTTGCGTTGTTAGCTGGCAAGATATTTCCCGCAATGCATTTATGAGATTTATCTTTTTTTTTCCAAAACATCAATGAGCAGACATATTTTGCACAAATTATTGAATGAGTAATTGCCAACATATTTCTGCCCATGAGATTGCTCACAAGCTATTCACTAAAGTGACTGCTTTGTGTATTTTAGGAATTCACCACTCATAGATTAGTATTTATAAGGGGTTGTTGGTCACCCAAATCACCTGACATCATGTTTTTTACCCTTGGTTGGTAAATTTACAACCCATCAAAGGCTTCCCTAAGAGCTACGCACAGACTTCCAGTTCAGGCATTCATATGGATACAGAAATGCATCATTGCATGTGACAGTTTTTCTACAGAATATCACTCTAATGAATGTTTGCGGAAAGTGAAGGAATTGCCTCAATTACCATCAAAACAAATAGTTATATTCAAACAAAAGTTCACAATTTTTTTTCAACAGTCATCAGTCTTTATGTACTAACCTCCATTGACAGAATACATTTCCAGATTTTACAGATGAATAGAACATTTGTTAAAACTACTCTGAAATTCTTAGTTTAGAACATAATCATTCCAGCGCTGTATATGCATGACTCCTTCTACCCACAGAAGCCCCACATATACACCATGGGCTAAGAAATAGCCATGGACTAATGCCATTTGGGGTGTACTGGACTTTGGTTCCATCTGCCCTGTGCACGCCCCCACTCCAAGGATTTGTTTGTAAATCCTAAAACATTGCAAACTCAGTGCCATACCTTCAACCACATTAGCAGAGGAACCTCAAAAAAAATATAGTCCAGCTTTCTGAATAGTTTCCACACAACACAAGCCAGTTGGCTTTGCTAATTCATTGAAATAAGAAGAGTAGCTCCCAGGAGTTAAGCAGAGCATTTGGCCCACAGAATATTTCACCCAACTATCAGTCTAACAGAATGCCCCAGAACAGCAAAAACACCAAAGACATTTTATTTACTTATCCAACATAGCTCTAGGAATAGATACACCAGTTTGAGAATGTAAGCACAACCTGAATAGACGACCAGGAATCTACATGGCACTGTATCATCACTAATTTGCCCCGAGACATATCAGCATCTGATTAAAATATCTTAATTTATATTTTTACAGGTAGATTTGTAAAATATTATTAACAAGAAATTTAAAGGCTTCTCAGTTAACCAAATAATCAGCAAAAGGAAACCACTTCTCCCTGGCTGACAGTACGCCTCCTAGACCACTGCCGACAAACGGTCTGACTCAGTGAGAAGAAGCCCTATCAACATGCCTGGTGAAATTCAACCAGGGCTTACATCAGGCTACAGAGGACATTTCAGAAAGAAGATGTGCCTTAGAAGATCATACTGACACAAAATAATCATGATCATCTGCTGAAGAGCCTACAAGGGATCAAAAGAATCTGAATGCCCAAATCAAGAAAGATGTGTTGACCAAGTACATCCTTCCAGTAGGATCTGTACTATGGGGTTTCTGTGGATCATGGCAGCGAACTACAAGTTATAAAAAAATACCTGAGAAGGCATTAAGTGACTTATTATCTGCCTTCAATACCTTCGGGCATTAGCAAAGGTTTTTATAACAGATAATGTCCTTTGTGGTGGCATTAGAGTTTCTGGCAACAGTGGCACAGGGACTATGGCAAAGGTGGCACAGGAATAAAAACAGAAATGTACGTCTGCCTTACCGGTCATTCTCCCAGTGCACATCCCCACTCCCCTACTACATTACAAAAGAAGCTGACATTTATTAATTAAATCAAACAATATTTATAGAATCCCTTTCCCTATCCTTGGGGAGATAGAAATTCAAACACAATCAAATACAATCACAACAGCAAACTATTAAACAGCTGAAAATAGTAAGCCATTCCAGCATTAATCAGAATAAAATCTCAGGTTTGAGAGAGAAGACAAAGGGATTGAAAAAGAGAGGGAATCACAGCCCTTGTGAAAAGGATCAACCCTTCCATCTTGTTGCTGCAGCAAGGGCTCAGTCACCTCCATGACTGCTGGCTACACCTCCTCTGAAATATTAAATGGTGCCAGGGACACTACAGCTGGCACCTCTTCTCCAGTTTCTAGAAGATCCCTGGCATGGCTGAAGCTGGGGCCAAACAGCACTCTCCCAGTCGGCTCCTGGGTGTGGGCTGGGAGTTACCACGAGCCAGGGATTGTTCTCAATAGTCATTTTGCATATGGCTGTCCTGTCTTGGAGTTCAAGACACCTTAATAGTATGGATGCTGGCTATTTTGTGCCAGTGGACCTCAATGACAGAGAATGGTCCAGGATACGTTTAATTTACTAGCATGGACACGGCCAGTGATGTGAGCCTTCAAGAGACATGGTGCCAGCCCTGAGGTATCTCTCAGTGAGCTGCCAGATCCCTTTTCTTTAAGGATTTTAAAGCTATGTGCCCAGGATTTGAGAGACATACAGGGAGATAGGCGTACACTCTGTGGCAAATTTAATCTCCTAGATGGCTCTTGAAAATAACTGCATTCTAGTAGTTCCTTTCTCTGCTGATATGATAACATCAACCAGAACATCAGCACAGCTCCCAGACTACAAACATTTCATGGCTCAGCACCCGCAACAGCCCAAACCATGTGTACGCGACCAGTAAAGACAGCGATATGGTTCTAGGGAAGTTGGGGGCAGGGCGGTGAAAGAGAGCTTCAGAAAACAGGTTTTTTGTGCCCTTGTTGGTGGCCAGAAGTACTCTAAGTTTTACAATTTCCCACCAATACTCTAGCAGGCTTCCCACTCCCCAGTAAACCCTTGCTGCTGAGAAGACCTTCTGTCCCTAGAAGGCCCAACAAAACTGCGGTTGTTAGAGGCCGCTGCTGAGTGACTTCAGGTACTCTGTCTCTGCAGCACTGATAAACCCAGGGACAGAAGATGTAGAAATGCAGATAGGATCTGGGTGACCTATGTGCCACTGGGATTTACTAGTCATCACTAGGTCAAAAGGCCAGCCAGGCCCAGTAGGGAGTTGGGAGGCAAAGGAATCACTAATAAATAATATGTACAGTTAAGATACAATTTCCATGCACCGAAGTGAAAGACCATCCAGACAGGACAAGAGGACGTATTTTCCAAGGCTGAAATTTCTCTGATTTTACCCAAGAACAGAACCTCTGTAAGAGCAAGTATGGGTGAAAGTGTGGAAACATAACCAAGTAGGTCTACAGTTTCTGAATTTCTAAAACGGTTATAAGGAAAACAAGAAGTTGGATTTACTCTTACATGATAAATATATGTCCAAATAACTATGCCCATTTGTAGGCACCTTAAATTAATGTTTACATGAGATAGATAGAGGGATATGTATGACACTTTATCACTAATTAAGCTGGTTTACACATTCATACCCAGATGAATTCCTGCTCCTTATGGTTTGTACTTCGTAACTGTATTTGCTAGAAGAAGGTGGAAGAGAATGCAACAACTCATGCTGAGAAGGCAAATAAGTCTCCACACATAACCATGTTGGTCAAAAGAGCAGACATTTGTGCTGCTGTACTAGGGGGGCCAAAGAAAGAACAGTTGTACATTAAAAGCTACCAAAAGTATGGCTTTCGTGTCCCCGGTGGAGGGAAGTTCTTCAAATTTTGCAGCTCTGTGCCTCTGTTTTCACTAACCCCACATTCTCTGGTCACAGTCACCCCACCCTTGCAAGAAGTTAAAAGCACTCACACGTATATAAAAGACCAGAAAGGTAATCAATGTCTGCAGATAAGGGGCCTCCGGTATCCATCTGATCTCCTGCCCAGGGTTAGTTCTGCAGGCTACAATACCCTCAAAGGTAGAGAATGTGGTCTGCGGTGACGAAAGGGAGAGTTTGCCAGCTGGTGCCACTTACACCAGCTGCTCAAACTGACACCAGAGACTGCTTCTCCATCTGTCACCAACACATCAGTTTGGAGGGGTGGCTGGCCATCACCTTGGTCACAGGATGAATGTGGCTCACATCCACAAATGCTAGACAGCATAAGCACCTCTGTATTATAAAGGTTTAGCCATATGGACTATACATATTTATGCTAAAGCAAAGATGACGGTGCTTGAGTTAGTCCTAACCAGACTAGAGATTTCCTTAATATTTAACCACTGATGATCCTGCTTTGGGCTTTTATGCAAACAGTGCAGCCCACTGAAATCCACTTGAGAATAGCCCTTGTTCCTGTGATGCTGCTACTTTTTTCAAGGTGAGTATGACTCCACAGTGAGCTCAAAGTGATTACGGGAAATATTCTCAACAAGAAGCAGGGGACCAGGAAGGAAACCTGCAAGCCAAAGCACCCAGTATGACTACCGAATCACTTAGAGAATGACTAGGGAATGAGCTAAGGCCTGACAAAGATGGCAACCAGACAAACGCCACAGCAACCACCACAGTGTCATGCAGAACAGAGCTTAGCACGCAGCAAGTATGATTACCCCTACCTAGCATCCAAGAACACATCTGATCTAATGAACAAAAAAACCCTGTGCTAGCAGTTTTTTAAAAGGAGATGCGAAGGAAAAACAATGAGCTCATGCCTTCTGACCTTGCTTGTTTTTAGCCTGGTTTCCTATGGCAACAAGGCTTGTGATCATGCTCTGCGTGTGTATGTGTATGTGTGCGTACGTGCGCGTGTAAAAGACAGTCAGAAGGTGACCATCAGGGTGTTCAGTAACTGTTGAATGCATTCCTACTTTGTAGTCAGACCTGGCACTCAGATGCAGGCCTCAATGTTAATTAAGTTCCTACAAGTTTTGTGGAAGCAGGTGGCCACCAAGACTACAGAGACCTGTAAGTTTCCCCGGTTGGAGGGAAAACCTGCACTGTGAGTACATGCCTTATTAGGCACTGGGGAATCCGTACAGGAGAAGACAGCTACAAATGTCCCAACTGCAGGAAAAGCATCCATCAAAACTTGCAGCAAAGCATGAAACAACACTCGGAAATCAGCTTTGTCAGTTCTGGTGCTACAATATGTAAGACATTCAGGTGACATTCCTTTCCCTATTTTTCCTGGTGAGAGTTCACAGGGACATCCCCATTGCTGGTCTTCAGGAATCTGATCCTGACTGATGGCAAGGAGACAAGAACTTTTAATTCAGATTTTTTTTTTGTTAAGGCTGTTGTATATGTCAATAGCCACATAAATAAAATGTTTTGCAAGACAAATGAGAATCAAGGATTTGGTGACTGCCTTCTTCAACAAAGGGCCAAGAAACATCATTGGCAACTTAGCAGAGTCCTCTAAAGACAGCTGAGAAAAATTAAGTGTTGACATTGCTGAGGTCTGCCAGATAAAAAAGGACAGTTACTTTCTGGTCAGCGTGGTGTGGGAAGACCCACCAAAACCTTTCTACTCATCTTAGCCTTCTATCATAGCCTTCTGACACAGCAGGCTGCCTTCTTTCTTCTTCTGAGTCATTTTTAACAACAGAGAGGGAGCAAATGACTACTCCAGACATGAACCTGCAGAAACTATCAGCAAGCAGGCCATTCAGATGGGATCACCGAGCTACACTCATAAATGAAGTGAACAAAGTAGAATAAACGCGCGTATGCCAATCTCCGCAGTTCAGTAACCAGCTTCCTAGCATCAGTCTACCCAAAACTGTGCCTGTTTGTTGAAGCCTCCATTTTGCTGAAACATGTCTCAAGTAAATACTACATACCTTTTGAAAAAACAGATGCCTGTCTGGGGTTATACCAAAAAGTTGGTGGAGCCTGGAGGAGGATGTGGAAGTCCTGCTTGTTAATGGTCTCCTAGACCACAGAACCTAGCAATTTATTTGGGATAGTCATATTTACAGGATGGAGGAGCAAAGCCAGTGTGAAGTATTTTGAAGAAGGAATGATGGCCAGTATTGCTGTCACTTCTTTTAGCAGAGACAGTAGTCTGTAGTATGAAGTTCTACATATGAGCAAATTCCCTCTTTCCTGTAAAAGCCAAAATTGACATTTGTCATTGCTATGTGCAGTTAAATAGGTATCACATTTGACTCCATAGAGACTGCTCTTACTGCCTGATGGAATCATATTTCCATACACTGGCAGCTCAATTTGGGATCCTCTGATCTGGAAGTCACTCCAGAGTCATCTGAAAATAGTCTTTTTGTTTTGGTTCCAAGTCAGATGTGAAATATTAAAATCTTCCCTCTCAGTGTCAACAGGCAATATGTGAGTATATCTAAGGGCAGAATTTGACCCTCATAGTTTTCCTTAATTTTCACAACTGCAAAACCAATATTGTTTAAAAACTTAATTGCCATTTCCCAGGTAGATATATTCGTCACACTTGCAAACATGGCTTCTAAAACATTGATTTTTCTGCCCTCCTTATTTACCATTGACCATGTCCTCAGATCCCTTTTCTCTCATTGCACAAGCTTCTGATTACGTTATAAATATTCTCCAAGTTGTGAAATACTCTTCTTATGCACCTCTGTCCTTTTGCTTTTACACCATACCCCTCATCTCAAAAACTGATACTGATCCCATTAAATTCAGTATCAAGAGCAGTATCAAGAACCAGGCTTGTAGCTTTTTCTTAGCTGGTTTACTGTGTGGCTGCAGCCTGGAAAAGACGGGGTGAAGGGGAAAAAAAACCCTAACTAACTCAAACAAAATTCTTTGTGAAAAAACACAGCATCTATAACCACTTACATATATCAAATAAAAAGCTGTTAATCTAATAGCATCTTTAATAAGCCTTTTGACTCCCCAGAAATTTTAGAGACTGATTCCTGGTTTTGCAAATTTTTCAACAAGGTATCATCGGATGGGAAGATTTCTAGATGTTAGAATGTTACCTATAAATTTAACTAAATCGGGGCCAAAGGTTTCAACAATCACAATGATTAAATTTGATTAAGATATCACGTATTTGAGTTAACTTTATCTTAGTGTACCAAATTAAGCAAACAGTTTCATTTATGTGTTACATGTCCCAAACAATCCAGCCAATTTCATGAAATATACTGTCATATTTCTTGATGATCCTGGCAGGCATATGTAATGAAAAATAAAATTTAGTATCTGTAGCCCTTCCCTGTCTTCTCCTCCATCCAAATATCTGCAGGTCCCAAGCCTGCAAATACGTATTTGTTTGAGGAGCCCTGCTGGCTTAGACTACTCACAAAATTAGACTTACTCATACGTACAGAAGTGTTTATAGCCTCAAACCTGAATCCCCAAGCTTGCAAGAAAGACTATCCCAAACAGTGACTGCTCAAAATAAGAAAACTTCAGTATAGAGTATTTAGTGTTTTGAAACATAAATGTAAAGTTACAGAGGGGAAATTCTCATTTGAAAGACAAGATATTTCTAAGGAAAATATTAGTAATATACGTAGATACAAAGGATTTGAATAATACAGAAATTAAAACCTGCTTCATACACCGCCCAGAAAGAAACATCAAGTAAAATCTCCAGCCTTTGTTCTCAACAGCAAAGATTTTTTATATTTCTAATGCCAAAATTTAAAAAAAGAAGGAAAATATGACTGTTACTATGGAGTAAATACGAAAAGAGGATTAACATTTATTTTTAATATTCATATTTATTTAATAACATTTATATTAACAGATGACAGAGTGATAAAATGGCAGTATGCTGCTCTGACAATTTTTTTTTTTTCTGATCCAAGGTTGTTTAACATTTAGCTTCCACTACTACCTCAATGGAATTATTTTTCCTTCCTACTTAGGGTTACATTCATATAAAAAATTCATCCTAAACCTGCTTTGTTGGTTGTAAATGTGCAGGAGACTTTTGTTTGCATATGACTGAGCGAAAACATGCTTTCTTTATGCATCTGAATTGCCCTTATGAAGCCAATGGGCCAGATCCTGTTTAAATATAATAGGACTAGATTCATGGGACAGAGCAATATGGATTTGACTGTTATCTAAACATGCAATTAGGTTTTGTTTTATTAGCTGTAGCAGTCATTATGCACTTTATATCAATAACCCCCTGAATAGCAAGCATGACAGAGTAAAGTTTTAATTTTTTGTTTGTTCTCTGTTTCATTATAAATTTGGATTAATTTTTTTTTCCCCAAAGGATGCAAAGGAATAATACTCATGGATAAATTTTAATGCCAGTTTCTGCTCTGGCCACTCAGATAAATACTTTCATTTACTGGAAACAAGACTATGGTAAATAATGTACAAAAGTGAGCTGCATTTGGCCTTTACACACATAGGTATCATGCCTAATAGACACAGTTATCTTTTCTTTCCCCCCCCTACGAAATATTCTCTTATTCACATACCGGACCCTTGAATAAGCATACAAACTAAAACTTTCATTAAGGCTTCTGCTAGATAAATGTGCTTCTTAAGCAACAATTTTAAAACATCCTCAAGGTCTCCATTACAACACTGCCTAACTTTAGAATAAATAAAAACAAATATTACAAATATTCCTTCAAATACGAAGCCAAGCCTGCATTCATCGTACATCCAGAACTTCTACTTTCAAAAAGAGCCCCCAAGTATTTTTTGTATCTTTTTGATGTTTAAGCTTTCTTCCTACAAGTTCGGCATTCAGTTCACTTCATTTTTGCTCCTCCTCAACAGACAGATTAGCTCGAGCCTTACCACGGCAGGCATTGAGGCAGGCTGCTGGCTCAGCTGACTGGTATCGGCCACCGCAGCTCCAGGGGACCTCACCCACGCTACAGACCTACCGCTTTACAAGACTAAAGCCCACTAAAGTGAAAAACTATTTGGGACTGAAGGACCGGACCAATTATATCCCATTTTTATTTCGACCCAGATGCTCGAACAGGCTGAGCTAGCGCTGCGGCAGGGCAGTGGGTAGACCAGCAGAGCCTGGCCTGGCGCCGCAGCTACAGCAGGACTCGCGCACGGAGCAGGCGGCCTCGGCAGGATGGTGCATGTCCCCTCTCCTGCCCACTCACCCGGTCGGACACGCTGCCGCAGCCTTACGTATCTGCTGGCCTGAGAGGGTGGGGGACTGACTTCACAGGTCGGTTTCACACGAGGCTGATGCCTAGATGACCAAATAGGCACGTTTCATCGTGCTCTATAAGCACAATTTGCACCTTTCAGAATTCCCTTAGATCCAAGATCTTGTATTTGCTCCACTGAAATTCTGTTATTCAAATTCCACACTGTTCAGGGCTGCTAGAAATGACAGAGAGCAAGCTGACTGGTTTCCTTCTTGACCTCTTTTCCCGAAACTCCATTAGACCTAACTGTGGTTACCTTTAGGATACCAAAAAGTACTATCTTGTAATTAGATTCTATACACATTTATTCTTAAAGCTGATAAAGAAGTAAGCGCTGTATACTTTGGGGACGATCCATAAGGTTAAAAACCAGTGACCTAAAATTTCAAGCGTCTTTGTCTGAGGTTAGGCTCCTACACTAGGCAGCAGGGAAAGGCAAGCCAATAAATAAAAGCATTTTAAATCAAGGAACAACTATTTGATGTAACGTTTATGATCCATATAGATGCAAAAGTCCGTCTATGAAAGCAACCGGTATTTTTAGCTCTGTAATTAAGTAAGTGGACTTTGTTAGGAAAATTTGGATAATAAAGTAAGCAGGATTTGGCCCACAGTTGCTTTATCACTATGGAGGGAGGAAAAAAAAAATCTCCTTTGGTGTGTTAGACACTTCAGATGCGTGTTCATGACTGCCCAGTCCCTGTGCCAGAGACATTACAGTCTGTTTCCAAATAAAAATTGTGACATAAAGTGATCAGCAAAATAATTTTGACCTTCAGGGACAAATTAAAATGGAAAAAAGCGGCAAAAATTAATCTTCTGTTTTTCCCATTGAAGTCTAGATGATGCCTATTCCCCTAGATATAAAAAAACCATATACTTGTGCATAAAGAAGAGACCACTGTTAGACGATTCTTCTCATGTACAACCTCACGCACATGTGTCTACCTAATGCATGCACAAAGCCACAGTAAGAACTACACAAAACATATGGTTTTTGTATATGGACAGATAGATGGATAAAATATACATGGCTACACATGCACACATACACACACAGAGAAATCATGACAGCTGTTTCCCTCAAAAAACCAAGGCTACTGAAGGGACTGATGCAGTTCCTATTCAGTGAAAAAACAGCCCTTAATTTCAGCAGGGTTTGGACCAGATTTGGTTCAATTAGGTGAACAGTATGCACCTTATAGACACGTATGTTCAAACACATTTTCAAAGCAACTATTGGAACAGCAACAAATTTGTGAAACCCCTCTCCAGTGTAACTGTTTCACTATATAGAACTATACTGCAGTTTCACGAACTTAAAATTCTAGTAACTTACCCAAATGCCTTCTAAACAAATGAACTGATAACAGATTCATTTGATTCTATTTATTATTTTCAGTTACTATACTTTTCCTGAGTTTTTTTTCATGCACATATGCCTACATATATGCACATATACCCAGTCCCCCACATATACGGTCCTACTATACTAGTTCATATTCCTTTAACAAGGAATTCCTTTAACAGGAAATAATCAGGAGACTGATTTAGTTTAATAAGAGTGAAAAGCAATGACCACTATTTAATTGGGACAGTGTTAGCTAAAGTTTCACAAATGGAGCATGGGGAATACGAGGGGGGCATGCTTATGTGGTACCAGTGAGTTCAGTAGTGTTTAATGGGCGTTACGTGATTGCGGGGCAGGGAGGACGGACGTAGTCTTTTGTAGATCAGAACACCCAAATTAATATGAAAAGAAAAAATAAGGATAAAATGCAATAAATGTTATTTTATGCAGAACAATGTTTTCTTCCATTTCAATCTCATCAGATTTTCCTGATTTTTTTCCTAAGATTGCCTTTCTTGCATGTAATATCTGCTTAACTTTGGGCAGCAAATAAAATAGCTAAATTGTGATGTTTCTACTGTATATAAATATATATCAACTGAATAAACAAATGAAAGGGATGAATATGCCTCAAAAGAAGAGGTCAAATAACAACTTCAGAATAAAAAATTATCACTCTTGAACCAATATTTTGTATACAAGTCTAAAGGAGTTTTGCTAATGGCCTCACTGTAGGAACAGAACTGACTCCATAATCTCATGAACCATATAGAAGAGTAAATGAAGGTCTTGTGCAAAAACATATAGTATAGCAGGTTACAAGGGTTTCAGCACTCGCATTCATTTGGGAATCTCTAAACCTATTGGCACGGAAGTACTTGGTCACATTTTGTTTAGTGAGCACTAAACTGCAGGATCCCCATCCTCAGTTTGGCAGCTGCATTATACATATATTTTTAAAAACCATTACATTGAGCAAGGCCTAGTTTGACTACGAATAATCAGAGAAGGAAACAAGTGAGCAAGCTAACAAACCAGGTACCAATGGTTTGTGTGATACAAGTTTGAAAGGTCTCTGTTCAGTTGCCAGGCAATAATTGTTAGTGACTTAAAAACAAAAAAAAAAACAACAAAAAAAAATTACCCCCACTCTCATCTTTTCACAACCTGAGCAGAATTACCCCCACTCTCATCTTTTCACAACCTGAGCAGAGAGGACCTGGAAAACCAAATATTCCTCTCAGGCTTTGAATAGTCCCTCTGCCCTGGAATAGATGTAGCATGGGGTAGTGAATTAATAAAGCCAGAATATGTATTGCTAATGGGTTTACTAAGCATGTGAACAGAGAACCAGTCACACAGTGCCAGAACTACATCCTATGGAAACTGTTCAAAATAACAACAAACAGAAATTCACAGAAGCCAGGATCCTTCAGGGAGGGCTGTAAGGTTTTTACTCCACTTCTGCGACTGGACAATTAAAAGTAAAGCAAAATTCAGCAAGAGCTTGATTTTCAACACAGTCAAGGTATTTTTACCCACTGTGAAAAGGAAGGGGAAAAATCTCAGATGCAGTAGTGCAAGACAAAAGGCCTTTCCCTGCAAGCATCTGCTTCTCTGAGCAGCGCTTGCTGCTGTGAGGAGCCCTATTGTGGTCAGGCTAAGTCCTGTGAGAAGACTGCTTGGAAGAGGAAGGCCCTTGCTGGATCAGGATGTAGCTACTTCACCCAAGAAATAGCTGCTGGGTTTGCACATAATGTACAAAGCTTTGTATCACAACAGACTGCTGGCGAATACAGATAGCCATAAAATATTTTCCTGACTGTATGGTTAAAATTGGGGTTAAAAAACTGAAGTTGCAGAAATGCAGGCAATCACAGGTCAATAAACATTTTTTTTTAAAATGTCCTTGACTCCTTGAACTGTGATATAATAGTCTGCCCTGTACTTCAGCATAATTGATACTGAATAGGCCATAAAAAAGTCAGTAAATATTTATTAAATGAACCATAATTTTGTCAGTGTAAAATAAAACCTGTGAATCAGTAAACTATCTTTAAATTTTTGTAAAACTTAGAGACACCAAGAAAAGGATCACAATTTGCCTTTATCATTTCTACTATGGATCTGCATGCACATATGTTCATGGGTATGTTCACATGTGCACATACACATTCGTCCATGCACCCATAAAACAGTCTGCATGCACATACAAAGACTTGTTTATTCACAAATACCGGGTAAAAAAAACTAAAGAACTAAAAAATGCACTTTGTATAATTGTTATAATAAGTTAAAACTACTGCATAAATTTAAAATTATGTAAAAAATGTCATGGTTTCTGATACTAATTTTATTTTAAAGAGCAAAACCAGAAAGCACTTGGAGAAACTAAAAAAAAAAAAAAAAAAAAAGGCAATGCTGATTTCCTATTTTATAGGGTCTTTATTGCTGTATTTCATTCAGTTTGGCCAATAAAAAAAATCCTGAAAGATCAATTGTTCATCTTCCTATCCTAGCCATTTTACCTCCTTGCTGTCATGTACTAACACAAATCAGTTGCATTTGACTTTTTGACATTAAATACAAAATATTTTAATGTAATTTTAAAACAAAAGACAATTGTTTTTTCCGTTCCTTCTCACAAACATAGTGGGGTTTTTTTAAAAAAAGAAAAACATGGGGCTTTAAGCAGTCAGTGCCATAGGTGCTTCAAGATGGCTTTTAGGGTCACACTTCAACGTAACATCCCTAACACTGCAAGCCTGCTGAGCAGAGCTCCCAAATGTTTCAGCTTAGTGACTTGGCACCCTGTTCTTTTATGTCACGCTATACCCAGGTACTTCAACCTCTTAAGAAAGCCTAGAGACAAAGGTGTGGGTGACCTGCCAGTATACGGACTAGAACACTTCAGCGTACAAATCAGTATCGTAAAGCTGGGAATTTCTTCTTGCTCGTGTTTTTCTTATCTGGTTCAATCAGGTTGGCCTTTTGGTACAACTGCGTGATAAAAACGCATGCGTATGAACATACACACACACAAACATTTAATTACAAAACTCTACATAAAAATGTGGAATGCATGTTAACAAATCCTATTTTTGTGTAGTAGATTCTTTCTTCCCACCCTTGCTTGCCTCAATTTATAAAACAGGGAGCACATGCTCCCCTCTGTGCCTTGTAATTTCCATCGTCGTCTGCAACGTACTGCAGATGGGTAATCCATTTCTAATCTAGCCCCACTACCTGCAGAGTCCGCATCAGCCCCATGCAACAGGCACCGCAGCACACACCACTCCAATTTACCTACGAAGCAATTAAGGCAAGGAACTTTAGCACCAACTTGGCAGCCAAGGGGGAGATTTCTCACACTTACGTTGACAAGCCCTGACATCTGCTTCCTCTGCTCCATGATGAACTTTGTGATCGTCCAAGTGCCAGAAGACAGTGGCCAACCCAGCTAGTGGTCACGTTTGCTGAACTGGCTGCTCAGGCTCAGGCTTACTCCTCTACTTTCTGCCCTGCCTCCCAGTTTTCTACTCCTGCGTTCAGGAGCGCTCGTCTTGTGCATCGTAGGAAACAAGGCGGGAGGAGCAGTGTAGCAGGGGAATCAGCTGAGGGCCCTTTCCAGAGACAGGTGTCCATAGAGGTGGGTGAAAATCTGGGAGACACGGTGGAAGGGAAACAGAGACAGTGCGCACGTGCCTGAGTCAGGACAAAGGAGAAGGAGGAATAATGAAACAGAAATAAGGGGAACCAGAAAATTTAAAAACAAAAAAAAAAAAAAAGGAGGGGGGGGGATTGAAAGAGGAGAAATAGAAACTCTCTTGCCACGTTCACATCATGAGTTGCATTCAGTTATTTCTCTACCTGTGCCGTATCATACCTCCCCGGCAGATGTTCCCATGAGGGTAAGGAGGGTGACTGAGAAGCGTTGTTTTTATGAGGGTGAGTCTGGGAACCAACAGTGGACAGATTTTTTTAAAAGCCTATGTGTCATTCTGCTAATTCATTTCTTTTTTTTGGCTTCTTATGTCCTGATTTGGAAGGAAAAGTAAGTTACCAAATACATCGCCGAAAAACGACACTCTCCGCCGCCATGTCATCTCTCCCCATACTTTAGGATGTCCCACTCTTTCTACCTCCTTGCGAGAAAATTACATTCCTCCTCCAACCCGGAATACTGCCTGGCCCTACATTTGGGACGCATGGGCTGGAGCCTCTCTGAGGAGCAAGACGCCACACGAGCAGATCTGCGGCAAGGACTGAGAACAGCGCCCAGGCAGGGAACCCCTCACTGCACCATCCCTGCACTGGAGATGTACCAAGGAACAGCAAATTAACAATGAGTAGCTGTTTGCATCAAAATTGGCAAATGTATTGGCACAGCCAGGAACTTCTAACAGGTATATCAGGATTTTTCACATTCTCGTAGCAAATAAATATCTTCCATTTCCTCTCTCCCCCCACCCCACTACTCCTACTGGTTTTCTCCTCAGTTAAATCACCGGCCATGTCTAACATGACGAAGCAGAGGATAGGAACACATGCTGAAAATTAACTAAAATATAACAACATAATTAAAGAGATTTAGAAAGGAAACCAGAAAGTGATAGAGACCTGGCATCAGCTTGCCACTAAGGACATGGGCAGCTACGCCAGACATGCAAAATTTTAGCAAGTCACCCAGCCAGGCTTTCCAGACAGAGAAAGGCAAGGGCATTGAGACGTTTCTGTGTTGGCTTTTGCATCTTTCTTTGGATGCTCGCAGCTCACGGGACTTATGTTAAATTAATACTGCTGACTATATATTCTGTATACTGTGGTTAAATAACTGATAGTGTCATGGCTGCTGGCCACTTCTCCCCAACCCTCCTCCTAATTAACCGGCCTTTTTTGTCTTTACTCCTCTCCCAGGAGAAGCTGACATTTTTTCCGGAGTGGACACTGTGCTCTGTTCACTCAGTGCAAGATCAAATGCGCTCTCTCCTAAGCCGCTTCCTCCTTTCCCTTCCTTTGCTCGTACTGAGGGTGAACACCAACGTGGGCACTGACTTGCATCCATACAGTTGGGATTGTAATGGGATGAGCTGCACAACAGCACATGGTTTTTTTCAGTGCTTGTCCCGATTCCTCTGTTGGAAAATAACCTTACTTGCTTCACTAAAGCTGTAAGCTCAAGAGCGCGGTGGGCCCTGATTCGGCAGTGCTTTCTGCCTCCCACACCTATCTGGTAGAACTGTTCACGTGAGGGCAGATAATTCAAGGAGGAAAAATGGAAGAATTGCGTCCTTTCAAAACTAGACGTTATTTCTCCATGGCAGTTTCCCACTGCTTTCCATTTTTTTCCTTCAACCATGCACTCATTTTGAAAATGCATCATTTAAAACAATCAAATTCTCAGAAGAAATTTTTTTTGCAGCTCCCTTTTTCAGAAAGGTTTGCACGCAAACCGAAAATGTTCAGGTTTCCCGGGCAGTTGAACCTTGTCCGCTCGGGCAGAAGCCCATGATAGCTTACGTTATTTAGCACGGCGTTATCCCATACTGTTTACTTACAGCTAGCTGAAAATAAGGGATGATGGAACACATTTTCCTGGGCACACCCTGACTTTATTCTTAGTAAATTGTTTACTACGTTCTCGGCCTAGACACTCACGTTACTCCGAGCCCTTTTTAAAAAACATGCCCAACTGGAGCAGCCACTTTCAGCTGTGGGGAGAAGCTGACAATGACCCTTTCAGTACCTTCACTGGCTAGCAAAGGGGCGACTTCAGAAGATAGCTTGGCCACCTCCTGGGAAACAGCTGCTGCAACGGGAGAGCAAGGAGAACAGGAGGAAAACAGGGATTTGCCAAACTCAGAGAACGAGCTTTGGGGATGGGGGAATCCTCTAGTAAAATAAACGAAAAATTGAATTCACCTGCTTTTTCCTCCCACACGTCTCCCGTCTACGCCTGCTTGGGGGAGAACAACAGGGTGCCCAGACGTTAGGACTAACAGGGCCACAACTCGGCAGCGTTACACAAACACGGGGTCATGCCTCAACTCAAGGGAACCGTCCCTTTTCTCCTGGTGAGGTTAACGCTGCGTCTTGGTGACCAACACGGGTACCATCGGTACGGGAACGCAGGCCCTCATCACCCCGCTTATAGCTCAGCCCGTGGCTACCTGCACAGGGACAGGAACGCCGGCCACAGGAAGCACCTGAGCTGTGCTGGAGGCCATGCTCTGGCCATGTGGAGCGGACGGTGTGTACCAACACCGGGGAGGTTCTACAGAGAGTAAAGCTACGTTAGAAATGAGACTCATGTCAGGCTGCTACCGTGATGCATTTCTCCGTGTGCAACTATAATAATTAATAAAGCATCTTCTACCATCCTTCCAAACCCATCCGAACAACAGCATCAAATATGCTATAAAAGACAGGTGTTGCTTCTTATTTTTAAGCGGAAACTTTGAGTTTCACAGGGACAAGTTCTGTAACTCTCTTCTACAAATTAGGAAGCTTGACAATCCAGAACGCAAAAAAAATGCTAGGAAAAAATCCACTTTATATCCACATACAGACGTATGTATTTTGCGCGCATGTGTGCACGCACGTGTGCGGCCAACCCTGTGCCTCTGTGTATTGTTCTGAACAATACTAGGTCACTTATACGGAAAATTGCCTGTATTTAAATACGGTGCAACTTCCTCTCCCTGCTCCAAACAACGTCCATGAACACTGCTGCAGGTCCAAATATGTTATATGTTCATACGTTCCTCGTTATTTTTACAAATGGAAATGGATTATATTTACAAACAGAAATTTCAGTGACACAGCATAGTCTCATTTCAGACTAAGTTTGGCTGCTGTAGTGCTCTTCTCTGAAGTTTGAGAAGTCTACACCCTATATTTTCCCCCAGACTGCTTATCACATCTGCAGTACCATAAATCTGCTAACCTTTCCTAACACTTCTCCTGCTAATTAGGCTTCATCGGGGTTTTCACTCTTACCCTCCCTATGTTAGGTAAATGCAGTGGCAGCTAAAAATGCTGTAAGAACTGCTAACTGCATTACTGGTTATCAGAGCAGTTTCAGTGGTCATGCTAAACAGGTGATAATAACAGTGGGAATATTTTGGCAAAACAGATTTGTGTGGACACTGCCAGCGAGTCAACAAACCCTACTTATCATTCCCTAAGTAGTCCCCATAAAAATTTCCAGAGAAAGAAAGATAAATAATAACATTCTGTTCTTTTTTTTTTTTTTTTTTTTTTTTTTTTTTTTTTTTGGGGGGGGGGGGGGGGGGCACGACACGACGCCAACCATATTAACCTGCCCCTGCTGAACCTGGTGTGTATGTAGTAGTATAAAAGCCAAAAGGTATTTATTTGAATTTCAGGAAAAAGCCCCTCCAGAAGTATATTTAAAATCTACTAGCACTTCAGCAAGAGTTGATAGTTATTGAAAGCCACACAAACAACGACCACCACAAAACTTGCCTGAAAATGTAATAATAAAAATAAAAGTAAATTTACGTGTGTCCTTTATTACAGCGATCTCTATAGCCAAAAATGAGGTAACGCAAATATTATAGCCAAATGTATTTGTGGTAACAGATTTAAAAGAGAAAGAATGAGAACTGATGTGCAGATGATCTGCAAAAGATTCGAATACTAATAAAAATTGGGGGGAGGGAGGGTAGAAGGAGGGGAGGGTAAGAGTGTTAATCATTATTTCATGAGGCCCGTATTCACAAAGCAATTTTTTACAGATGGTTGGAGGTATTTCTCAGCCCTTAACTGACAGGAATACAGGAGGCTCAGAGGCCTTAAGCAGCAATTCTATTCATAGGCCCTTAGCCTTTATATAATTGTATTAAGTGCAGTAACAGACGTAAATTAACATGCACTGACCCCATGCTCCTAGCAATGTATGCCTTGACCTTTTAAAAAAACCTCAAGAGTAGTACTAGTTTAATATTTGATACGTCCTCTTTTGGGGGAGATTAAATGCTGGTCTAGGAGGTGTATGTACTTGAGGCTCTAACAAGCCTTTTCCATCTTTGGCTACGAGGATCTGCTTTTCTTTCCTATCTTTAAATAAGCAGAGTTTGTCTATTTTGCCGGTAAACTAGCTGATACCAGTAAAGTGCTGCTAAGCTTTATGGGTCCTAATGAAGTGTTTGACCTAAGTCAGGTGGCAGCGGAGCCCCTAAGCTCTGAAGACATCTGCCCATAATGGCAGCTTTCTGAAGGAAGACATTTTTGTTGTTTTACAGCAAATCACACACAGCAATTCGTGATCAGATAACGGCCGTCGAGAAATTAGATGCTGAAATGAAAGGACAAAAATGGAGCTCTTGCAAAAAGCCTTCCTATGTATTTTATTTACTCGTAAATCGAATTTAAAATTCAAAATACAGTAAACGTAAAGAGACTTTGCTGCAGTTACTTATCGGTAAACTTTTAATTTTGTAACTGGAATGTACTTCCTCTTTCTCCAAAATTGCCAGGTCTGGAAACAGAGCAGGGGACGATCACTAAACATGACTGAAAACGACGGTATGTTGTGTTGTTTTTACTGGGAGGGGGTCCTTTTGCTTTTAAAACACGTGCTATTAATTAATTTACCTCTCAATTTTCTACCTCACGATGACAGCGGTAGGCAGAAAATTGTACTAGCTGTCTCAAGGATCGTGGGGAGAAAAAAAAAAAAAAAAAAAAGAGAAACATACGAGGCAAAAACTACGAGGACTGGAAATGTTGGACAATGTCTTTAACTATGAAGCGGAAGAGAGCCCTAGTTAACTAGTGAATAAAGACGGTAAGATGAGGTAAAGAAGGTTTTCGGCAAAGCCCACCAAGTTGCTTTCCTTCCCCACCTTCTTACGACGACAGGTTTCCCTGGCAATCGATGCAGCGGCCTTTTTACATATAACTTATATAAACTTGCGAGCGGAGTTTTCCACCTCTTTCAACGCCCTGGCCTTCCCCTCGGCCAACCCGGCCTTTCCCCCTGCGCTGTCCTGCGCCCTGCCTGGCCTGGGGAGGGGGGGAACCCGGGGCGGCCGCGGCCTAGCGCTGCGTTAGGCCGGGCCTGGCTGTCAGCGCCGCCGGGGTCAAAGGGGAGGGCGGCGGCCGGGGAGCCGGGCCGGGGGCTGCGGTCCCCTCCCCGGGCACCCCCCGAGGGGGTGCCC
>VZTL01041528.1:52155-65751 GCA_013400535.1 Scopus umbretta
AAAGCCCAAAAGCAAAGCGTCCCTTCCTCCAGGTATGTATATAAGTTACTGTACTGTGTGGGAGGGTCACGATCTCACTAGGTGCAGAAGATTCCCCAGGATTAACCCCTCCTCTCCCTTCCCCTTCTGCAACTTGTTGAGGATTTTATGCACACACGCGCGCAGGCACACACACACACACGCACACGCACACAGACGGGCGCGCGCACACACACACACACACACACACAGAGACACACACACGCACGCACACACGGACGGACGGACGGACGGACGGGAGCGCGAGGAGAAAGCGAGCTCCGCGGAGTCCGGCTGCCCCCCGACGCCGCTGTGATTGGATGGTCTTTTCATGGAGAGGGGACGTCTCAAGTCGAAGTCACGATTTCTCCTCAGTTTGGAACCATCTGTGACTGGAGCCATGACGCAGCCAGAGCACATTACTCACTTTTACAGTCACGACTTGGAAATCCGTGCAGTTTCCAACCAAAATTACACCGCCACCATTGAATTATTTAATAGGATCCAGTTAAGGGTAATCTTATGCATTGTGCCAAGAGAGGCAACGATCTAGGAGGGGAGGGCTGGGAAGGCGAGGGAGGGGGCGAGGAAGGAGGGCATTTCTTGTTTCTAATGACTGTTTTATAGAGATATATTAAGAGTTGCAATGATTGGCTACACGTGTTGTAAGGGGATTTTTTTTCCTCCCCCCCTCCTTTAAAAAACCAGCCAAACAAACTAGATATCGGGTCCGCTTGTAAATACGACCACGCAAGCTCGGGGAAGGGACGGTTTCGACATTAAGGGCAGCCGTGGGTGGAGTGCCGTGCTGTGAATTCAGGCGCTGGTGTTTGATTAATTGCAAGAAATGATGTCTTTTGTATGCCTAGATTAGAGCCATTGCATGCGGTCTTGGCCGGGAGGTGCTCTCACCCCCCAGCCCAGTGCGCTGTGCTCTGCTGATGGTCATGGCTGCATCATGCCATTGTCTGCAGGATCCGCAATTGTTGCTGGGCTTTGTGTGGTAGGTGCACCATTTTCTAAGCTTGCTTTTACCGTGAGGCTGTGGCTAAACGTGCTTAGGGGGAAGCTGCTTCCTCGGCTATTGTCTGCCTTGTGCGTTCCCCACCCCCGGCAGGTCGGAGTCTGCGGCTAAGCCCCCCTCCGCGGCAGTTTCGGAGGGACACCATTGTGCGGGGTAACGGCGTGGTGCATGCGGGCGCCGGACGGGGTTTCCGCGCCTCTTGCAATGCAATCTGCTGACACGGCTTCGCTAGCCGGAATGCCTGCGAACCTGCGTGCTCGTAGCCTGAGCGAGAACTTCCCCGACTCCCAGAAGCGGTGAGGGGATGGCGGGTGCTCGCAGCGCCGAGGTAACCCTACAGTGCCTGCTCCGTACACACCACAACAATCCCCCCACTACTTCGCCGCTAATTCAGTCATTCCACCGACTCATCTGGCGAGGATATGACTAAGGACGCGAAGGACGGGCAATAATAAAACCAGACACTCGCGCACACACGATCTGCGGAAGGTGTGAGCACTCGGAGGGGGAAAATGAGGTGGGAGGAGAAGGGGTGAGTCCAAATAAAGCAACCTATAGCCTCCTATTTTGCGGAGCACCATCATCAGGTACGGGCTCTTTCAAACGCACGGGCGGGAAGGGCAGGCGGCGGGGAAGCCTCCCCGGGAGAGGCGCTCCCGCCCGGCGGCCGGCGGGGCCGGGGCCGACCCCCGCCCGCGGCGGCTCCGGCNCCAGGTTTTCTTCCACCCGCGCTCGCTTTTTATACAAGTGCAACCCTCTGTCTATTTCTGGAACGCGATCAAAACCCTGATGCTATTTTTAGCAGGTACTGGGGAAAAAAATCCACACACAAAGGCATTTCGCTGGAACGCTACGTCCAAAACATTAAATGTGCATTAAGTCTGCCCCCCTACAACACAACCACCCCCAACCACGCACCCCCCTACCCCAGCTTCTTTGCTGCACCACCATCCAGAGTTGCTTTAAGTGCATCATTGCAGAGAATTAAAAAAACAAAACAAAACAAACACAACAACCCACACCAAACAACCCAAACTGACCGCCTTCCATGCTGTCCTATTGCACAAGCCCCTAATCCACAGTTGTACTGAGTCTGTCTCTGCCTCTCTGCCTGTTGCCTTGCGAGCATTATTGTGCCTGTCTTCTTGCAGTGTCTTTATAAAGTGGGCTTTGGAAAAAACACAACCACCACCATGCACCAGTTTGCCATCATGCACAAACGTGGATTTCAGGCAGGGATGCTTGCTTTGCCGAGAGACAGAGATGGTTTCATATAGTGAATTGCTCCCTGCACAAAGAAGGGTTGGTTTGTTGTTGTTTTTTGGGTTTTGTTTTTTTTTTTTTTTTAAATTCTCTCCTCCCCGCCCAGTGCCTTTACCCCCTTAAAAATCCTTTGTTTGGAGAATAAAGGATCTATAAATATATATAATGGGGGAAAAAAAGTGTGTGTGTGTGTTTGCGTTCTAGTAATTCACTACGAGGGGGGACTGGGGAAAAAATAGAATCATTAGGGCTTGCAGGCTGCAAGGAGCCAGCCTGAGACTCCTTTGCAAGGCTGCGTCAGTTATCAGCTATTGACGTCACGTTCAGATTCTCCTCTTCAGAGGCTCTAGTTCATCATAAAAGATGTCTGTGCTTGGAGCTTTGTGCTTGCAGTAAGGCACTTCAATTCGAGGAAAAGAGTTAATTAGCAAGCCCCATATTTTGTGTTGTGCAGCTCTCTGTACAGTTGCACAAAAATCCTGAGGGGTGTGCATATGTGTGTTTGTAAGGGGGGGGGAGAATATGTGCTGGGGATAGGGAGGTATTTCTTAAAAAACACACACATATCCCATGCAGAAGCACAGGCAGGGAGAACAATCTGCATAGACAGACCTCACAAAAACACAGCCCCCCNGACAGATATTGATAAAACCAGGATTAATTCTGTATATTTGTCAGGCAAACAGCCCCGTCTCCTAGAATGACGCAAATAACAGATTCTATGGCTCTGGTTTTCTATATTCTGCACCCACGCACTCTGCTTGGTCTCCCACGGAATCAGCTACAGAGAGCAATGATCCAGATTATACAGAGAGAGGGGTGGGGGAAAGGGAGAGAATAACAAATGAAATTGCAATTAAAAATTATAATGCTGCTATAGTCTGTACGCAAATGGCTAAACCTGAGCTTGCACAGTGGCACGCACAGCCACACGCTCGCACCCCCGAGCCCCCTGCCCCAAACCCTGCCATCAATAGCAAGCAGACAAAAGAGAATTGTCTTGCTGGCAAATGCGGGGTTTATCTGGCCGAGAGAGGTATTTCCTTTATGCACCACACCTTCCCCAGCTCCCATTAAGCAAAACACATCTCTGAAGCGACCTCGCTTGCCACTAAGTGTGTGAAGAGGGGAGAATTAACACCTGCAGGCGGGGAGGGGAGGGGGGCCACCAGGAGCCCTTCCACCGTCCCAGAGGAGCTAACGAGGACCTTGAAGAGCAGGTCGTCTTCCCCGTCTCCCAGACAAAGGGACGCAGCTCTTTCTTAAAATGCCTAAAAAAAGGCAAGCGCAAAGGGCTGTTGCTATTTTTAAACACATCTCTCATTTGTTGGAAAATGGCACTAAAAGCATTAAACAACCTGCCCGCCCCCGGGGACAGGCTCAGACACACACGCCAGCACCCGAGGGAAAGCCAAGGTTCATGGGGACCGTCTCCTCCCCAGGCGAGTGTCGAGAGTCCCCTACTACGCTCTACCCACCATCAGCCCACTTCACACCTTCTATGAAGAGAGAAGCAAAATGCCGGGGCAATCAAGAAGCCAGTGAGTTATTTACTGTCTGATCTGTACACACACATTCCTTATTTATTAACTCACTTAATTATTACCAACTTCTTTCGCAGACAATGAATTTCCTAATGTCAATAAACTGCAATCAATGAGGTAAGGCTCTTTCTCCCCCCCTCCACCGCTCTCTTTTAGCCAGACAATACCATTGCCAACTACTGCTACTGACACAGCAGCACCCGGAGAGAGGGGCATCGCACACCTATATGAGATCACATCGCAGGCACTGCCAGGCTCGGGGAGATAGATCAGGCATTTTAAATGACTACACGCACTCTCTTCTAGAAGCAAGCGGACGCATTGTCATTCACACATCTCCGCACACGCCAGCCACGAACCCATCTTCCCAAGACTGGGAGAGATGTTGCGCTTCAGATCTGGAAGAAAAACCCAGCTTAAACCGTGTTTTCACCACATGCATCTGGAAAGACAGCCTTTACAGCAGTAGTAGCCCAGAAGCCAGAAGGACACAAACAAATACCACAGTGGGAAAAGACCTTACACCAAGGGCAGATCTCGTCACCTCAAGACCCCAGACAAAGAGCCAGCCATGAAACATACCTTCTCCGAGGAGCTGCAACGAAGCTCATCCTGGATGAATAAAAACGTTAGGCCACACAGGAGTTTAAAGATGCAGGTGTGCACACCTAAACTATCTTCTGCCACTCAGACCCAAGAGTGTTCAGATAACCCATGGCCTACTGCGGAGGGAGGGGATGGTCATCTTCTCTCTTCCCTCCTGCACATACCCTGAGAGCTTTGCATTTCTCTGTAGTGTTCACCTCTGTGAACGTGAACAGAAGAAAGCTGGTTAGCTCTAGCTTTCCTCTGTTGCAAAGAAAAGGTATCAACATGGTTGGGTGCAAAGGGTGATCTCGGTGGCAGGTCAGGAGCGGACACTCTGGCAAGCCCAGCAGGTCCTGGGCCTCGGGCCCTCCCCAGCCAGGCAGGTGCCTGGAATTCTCTCCCTGCTTCCCATCCTGGGCAGCTCCTTGCAGCCCCATGCATGTTTTGTTTTGTTTTTTCCTAAACTCTCCACTCTTAGTGAAATAACTAAATCTTTCTACCAAAGGGTTTGACATGTTCTTCTGGAAGCTGCAGTATCGTCTTTCAGCCTCCATTTCGCAAAAGCAGCCTGCCTCCTCCTTTGCTCTCCTCTGCTTCTCCACCTACATGTGTCATCTCCATCTCAGCAGAACCATCTCCCGTCTTGCCTGTCTGCTGCTAAAGGCTTGGTGGAAGCAAAGGCCAGTGGCCAGGGAATCTCTGGCTTAAAAAAAAAAAGAAATGGAAACCATCCAAACTGGAAAGAATGTTTGGCAGGCGACCGTGCACCAAACAGCAGTTCCCACTTCTGCTGATCATTAGAAGCACTAAAAGGAAGATTTATCTTCTATCTTGATATTTTAGTTATCAGCAATCTCCTTGTTTCCAAACAATTAAGCCTCCCTACCAATGAAGTCTTAATGAAAGTGATGGATCCTGTACTTTTTCCTCCACTGAAAAGTAATACTGCTGACACTGGCTGCGGGTATGCAGCCTTTGACTTAGAGCTACTGGAAATGCCAGAGGGGACAGCCCAGTCCCTAACGCATACGATCTGCATATCATACTGTCCTCACCCCTGGAAATTTCCCTTCCAAATTCTGCCCTAACGGACAATGGCACATGTTGGGATACTACTATTAGTAGCAGTAGCAAAATATTAGCCTGCACAAGACTGCCGCTCAAAACAACGGTGATCTGCCACTTACAAAGTAGTTTAGTTTGCACGTAAAACCTATTTTAGCAGTATTCACTACTTGTTTGGGTTTTTGATCCAGCAAGTTCAAGGCTCCACCTCTTTCTCATTTTGGCCTGGAAGATGGTTTTCACCTTCTCTCTTCAAGGCAAGGATCAGCCAGAGGGAGCACCGCAAAACGAGGGGGAAAATAGCCCAACAACGTTTTGCTGTAATTCGAGAGTTACCTCCTCAGAGCCTTGGAGTTCTGCTGACCTGTGAGCCTGTGATTCATTAATATAATTGCTATAATGTATTCTCCTAACCCAGTCTTACTCCCACAAATGATCAGAGTCTGCTCTTGGCCTGGGCAAGTTCACCTGAGCAGCTGAATGACATGTGATATGTTCCACACTTAAGGAGAGCAGAAGATGACCAGAAACAGAGTGAAATACCACCAAGATACACCAGCAGCTCACAAAAAAACTCAGCTTTTTGATATAATTCACCTTATGTCAGGGCAATCAATAACTTATACTAGTTAACTCTTGTTACAGGAAAATACAGTACCCAGAGGAAAGAGCAATCGCATTGATATGGAAATAAATTAGAACAACATCTACTCAACAATCTACTGGCTATTATAGGTGGCGAAGCATAAGCTAGTGAAAGGACCTGAAGAAGAGTGATTGCTAGTTAAAGCAGGGGATTAGGATCTAGCTATTCCTCGTCCAACCACAAATTTGCTGCAGCAAGTGTTGATCTGAAATTTCGCATGGAAAGGCTTTTTCCTTGAATATTTTTGCAGTTCTCCTCAAATTTCAGGTGAAGTGCCCATAGCTTTATGCTTGGTTTATCTACCCATGAAATGAAGATAAGACGATACCTACTTACCTAACCAGGATGTTCTTGAAGATATCTATAGCATTGAGATAATCAATAAAAGTAATCAGTAAGAAGACAGCAATATTATAAATAATCAGAGAGATCAGAGCATACAAGGAAGTACAAGGAGGAAAAGAGTGCTTTTCCTCCAACATCAGAATGAAAGGCTGTGCAGTATGTTGGTAAAGAAAATCTCACCTGTGTCAGAAGATCAAGGACCTATTAAGACTTCAATTTATGGAATTTTTGGAGAATCTGGATGCATAGACCAGGAAACCAACAACATAGAAAACTCACATGCTAATGTCATCTCACACAGATTGCGTTAATAACCACTTTGAACAGTTTTGGGTTGAAATGCCAGTATGCCTGGGTCGCTCTGTTATCTTTAGCTTTTCTGTTTACATTATAGAGATATAGCATGGCTGTGACATGTAAAAGGATAGAAACTGGATCTTCCTCCAAAGGCTGCAAAATCAGACCCTAGAGACATAGTTCTGTGTAACAGGGATGAAAAGAAGAAAACCATTAGCATAATGAAGCTGGTGGAAGAGTACTAAGGTCTCAATATTGAGGATGATATCAAAAGAGAAATCATACCGCTTTTTAATAAAAGTTGAACCTATGGAAGAAATACAGTGAATAGGCATCATACTTCAGATACATGGAGCATAACCTTTGAGGAATCCTGCTACAAATCTGATGAGCCTTTACAATAAGATTTGCTTTTCATTAGCCTTTAAAATGGAACTTTTCATAAATAAGACCCATAACCTTTAACATAAATATGCACACATATCTGACAACCACCTTAAAGAAAGGGTTATAAACAAGAACAGAAGGATAATACAACACTTTGAGGTGCATTTTACAGGATCTTGTACTGGTAGAAAAAAAAAAGAGAAGGCAGCAATGAAGGAATGCCAAATATCTGTGTCAGTCTTTACCTCAAGCTAGCCAGTGTCATAGCCAGTGGGAGAGAATGGGATATGGAGTGGGATGATATTAGGGTAATTTAGGAAGAATTTATTTACTGACATAATAGAACATGAAGCCAAAGGATCCAATCAAAGGAAAAAAAAAAATCAAGTTCTCTCAAGGAAGAAGACAGTGGGGTGGAAAAAGAAAATACATTCATTTTGCTGCATTTCATAGATGGTGAGGTGGAAGACAAGGTGAGATGCCTAGGGCTATGAGGACATGGCCTTGTGAGCTCTTATCCTGACCTCTGATGCTCCACTAATGTGTTACTAATGTAACACTATTTGTTCCTAGTTTGTTGCCTCTGATTTGTTCTTCCCTATGATGTAGTTCAATCTAGCTATCAAAAATTACAACATAAAATTGCTACTCAGCCAGAAAATCCAACGGATATTCAAACCAGGACAGGATGGCAATTTTACCAGTCACTTCTCTACTTACCTTTTTGGGGCAAGAAAATCTCAGATTCACACCATTCAGTGGTTCTGGCATTCCTAGCTACCTAGAGCCCAAACTTGCAGAAATCCCCATTCAGTAGGGCAGAAATATCTGACAAAGTGATTTCCAATAACAACAGGGAAAATTAAAACATGAATGGAGCACAAGATCCAGATCACATATGACTTTTTGTCTGAACATCTGTTTTTATTACCAGTTCACATTTACGCACTGCGTACTAATGGCAAGTTCAACCCTATAAATGGCACCAAGGTCCAAGCTGTTTCTGCTTTGACCCACGCTGTCTTTGCTATGCACAGCTTACAGATTAAGCCACTGGTTCCCTGACCGTGACTGGCAAACCATCAGTGTGTACAGAACTTGTGGAAGTCCCAGGAGGAGCAGCTGGTCAAGCAGCAATGGCTTCTATTTTCCCAGCTGCTGAATCTCCTCTATAGAAACTTACAATACTTCACGTCCTTTTACTTTGCCAAACAAATGACTACAGCTATTGGCACATGGTGTTATTTGATCGTGAATCAGAAGGAGATAGTTCATGTGACTGTGCATGGGAGTGGAAACATCTACAAGTTTTTACTGTTAAGACGTACTTTAGTTCTTTGAGGGAAAACTGTGACAACTACTGGACTAACAGCTATCTCTGAGAAGACAGGACGTGCCATGAAATTACCAGAAAGAAGGACACGCTTCAATATTTTGAAGAGTATAGGCCCTTAAGACAGTCTACAGAAACACCACTGCACTGCATACACCTGATCACACCACTACCATCAGCCAATGGATGGCCAAATGTGTGTACTGGAACCACACTGGTTTTCTCCATTTTGTCCCCTCGTCAGTGGGCCCACCAAAGCAAAGGATAGGTAGCCGCTGTGTCTCTGTTCTTTGCTGCGGCTACATTTACATTCTCTTAATGTCAGAAGATGTGTATTAATACTTACCCAGCTCATCATGTGAACTGGATGGGGAAGTGAGTATCATACATAACTTACTGAGTATTAGTAGAATATCTGGAGATCCATGGATGAGCAACAGAGAAGTGCAGGCTATTATCATATTGCTATAAATGCCTGCTGCAGAGCCAGCTGATGAAACACATAAACTTTTGGAAATCCCTCACAGATCATCATTTTGGTGCCGCTTTTGTGGTAATTGCAATTATTGTAGGACTATACGAACAGAGAGACAAAGTCTGAATTATATTCCATGTAATGATTTTCTGAGTAGTTCAAGGTTTGCACATAAAAGCTATCCTGAGTTGTTGTTCAAGACTTACAATGAGTACTTAGCTAAATTTAGAAATGTGTTAATTTTTTTTTTTTTACTTTAATATTGTATCAGTTGGTTGCTCCTTACATTAGCAACACATGTCACAAGTTAAACTTTCAAACGTGAGCCTTATCATTATATATTGGTGATCACAGATTAAGCTCCCATTCTGTTTGATGCTGTGCAAACACAGAACCAAAAAGTAACCACGTGGGACATTCTAGCTGGGAGCCAACACCCGAAAACAGAGATTGGGGCATTAAAATAAAAGTGATCCTTATTCAGGTGGGAGGAAAAGAAAAATAGTAACAGATTATGTCATTGTTAACCTAACCACTCATGGTGTGGTGGGTACTGTATAAAAAAACAAACAAGACACGGTACTTGCCCCATGAGGATACAATCCAAATGGAAGGGCACAGGACAAAGACAGAGTCCCATAAAGAACAGGGGAAAATGACTTGTGTCCTGGCATGGTTTTGTATTTTGGAAGAGGTGTGGATAAATGAAATGGGGTATTTGCAGAAAGGTATTCCAGCTTTGCAGATCATTCCGGTAAGATCACAGTAAGAGATAGACACAAGTTGCTAAGAAGGAGATTTTGGGTAGAACAAAGAGGAGTGGAAAGTCACAAGTGGCAAGAGCAGGATGCACGGCCTCACAGTTGATCTCACTGTGGGAGTCAACGAGAAGCTGGTGACTAAACTTGAAATGTGGAAGAAACTGAAGCTTCTATACACCAAGAATTTGCAAGAATGCCTTGCAGTAAGGCAAGTATCAGGGGTGAGAGAATCTTGCAATCTTATTTGTGATGCTGATGTTTCATGGGGAAAAGTGTCATGCGGTATTGAAAATACTTCATGGAGTATGTGGATGAGTGGAGCCACTCATCTTGGCTTGATACTACTTTCAAATGAGAAAGTGGTGGTGAACTAACCTGGCATGGAGACTGTACATGGGTGTCAGTGAAGTTTGGAGTGTCTTTCAGAGAGGTCTGCAATGAAACTGAGAGAGGGCAATACTTCTGGCAGACAGTTTGTGGATTTGTGCCCTCCATTTTTCTATAAACTAAAGGTGAGTCCAAGCAATAAACTGTTTTGTTCCTCCATTTATCCACACATAAAGTACAATATTTAGCACAATCGAAGCCTGATTGATCAATGGTCATAAAATAGCATAAAATGTCTGAGGAAAGAACAAAATATAGTTCTACCTCACCGGCACTGACTTTTTGTCCAGTCCTTCTACTACATGCATAGTTGAGTAGAAGAGACAGGTTTGCTTCTTATTTCTTGAGTATATAAGGTAGCGTGGGGTTTCCCTTCTGAAGGTTTTTCATAAGAAACTGCTAGTTTAGCTGCCCATTTACTATGAACCAGATTGTATCTCAATCTCTAATAGTACTATGCAATTATTAAGACAACCCAGAGCAGTACTGTGAGAAGAAATGCAGGATTTTCATCTACGTGGCTGTCCACCTGACGCTCTTGGTACGTTGCATGGCGGCATATTTTTATGGTGGTAGCACCATAAAAACTTCATTTTAGAACTAGATAATGCGGCCTCCTTGAGATAAATGGCATCACAGGACATAGTTTGACATGAGAAAATCAAGAGTAGCAGAAGAACACACAAAGCAGGAGGAGCCTTCATAAGGAATATCCCTCAGCACAAGCATCTAAACCTAGATAAGAACTCTCAGGGTAAGATCCTGTTTTGATGCAGTCCTATTCATTGTTGGACTAGGAGGAGATGGAAGTAGAGAGAAAAGACAGGGCAGAAAAAGAGGTAGTGATTAGCTCTTTCAATACAGAGAATCCTTCTAAACCTGACATGAAGAGACACAGCATCTGGAATGCTGCAGGAAGGTAGATGAGCTGTGTGCAAGCTGGAGAATTCCCTCTATTGCACAAGCTATGCAAATGTAATTGTAGGCTAGAAAGTGCAGTGACTCATAGGTGAAGTGGATGTGAGAATATCTGGGTTAAAGAGAGTTTGTACTGAGAAGACCATGTGTAGGACCTCAGAAGTTCCCAGAGAAAGGGAAGTGAAAGGAGTTAATGAAAACTCATTACAAAGAGTCATCCTGTCACAGACTGTTGTTTCCTTGAAGCAGCAAATGAGGAGCTCCTGAAGCTGTTTAAACCTGGTAGCATTTCAAAACAGTCAGATGTCCAGATCAGTCAAAGATTTTGGGGTGGGGGTGAGGAGCGGAGGAAAGAAAACAGATGAAGCCCAAACCTCAGAAAATAAGGGTTGGGAACAACTTGCTTTTTTGGCAGGAGATGATACAGGTCATTGAACCAGAAATCAGAGGCACTAATGCATAGTATGAGGGCTCAGGTCAGACCCAAAACAGCACCCCCAGGTGATGGACTCCAGCTGTTGTAATGCTATGCAGTGGAAAGAAGAGAGGTGCTCCCTCATGGTGTTTCACCTCCTGCAGTTCTCACTAATCAGATGACCTCAATGATGTACGCATCAAGATTCGCAGCAATAAACCACAGGATTTCCACCTTTTCTCAGCTGGATAGGCAAATGACAGATAAGGGGTGAACAGATGGCAGTAGAGGTGATTCAAGGCCAAGCTAACTTAAGATCTCCATATTTCTGCAGGGGAGGTGGACCGATGATGCAATAGGCAGGAGAACTAAGAGGCGAGGGCTTTGTAACCCCCAGCCCATTCCTGACAAATCTGCACTTCACGACAATGGGTGAAAGTAGCGTATGAGCAAGCGAGAAGGGAAAATGCTGCTTCCAAACCACCTCACTTTTGCCCTTCTGCACCAGCTGCCATGGCTTTGGCCTCCAGTGCCACCTCACTGTTCTGAGGCATTTGGCCCTCACCCTGCAGTTGCATGTTGGGTCCCCTCTGAGGGCAGGCTGCTTCATCGCTCCACTGAATGCCCTGAGGTTCCTCAGAAGAACAGGCACTGCGCAAGGTGTGGCACATTACTCACATCGTGCCCTGTGTCAGTTATCACAAGGTGTTAGTTAGTACTCTTTTGGTGACATGGAAGTTGAGCAGGGTTCTCTGAGGGGAAAAGGCTTTCCACTGGTTAGAGCAGTCGATCCTCACAGCTACTTTGGAAACCTTCCCCTCAGACAGTGAAGACCATCCAACTTTTCCCGATTAAGAAACCTGCTTGAAGTTAGCCATAAATCAACCCCACTCTTCTCAGGCAAGACATCTGTTGATAACCGCGTCGAGCGCAGCAGCATTAAAGAAAACCAGGACATGCACCACAGATGGCTGCAGCCAAGGTGGAGGCTAAGACTCAGCAGCTGCTAAACCCTAGTTTCTCCCGAGCTAACAGGCTCTGCAGTTTGCAAGCCCCCGAGAATTAACTGAGCAGCTTGGCATCTCGGCTTGCACATTGCAGAGCAGCAAAGTTTGGAACATGTAATTCTCTTTAGTTTCTCTATAGATCAGCTATCAGAAATTACTATGTATAAAGATTTCCCTCTACAGGTGGTTAGAGCTTGTGACAGCCTCTCACTTTCCTGCATCACTTTAATTAGTATTTTGTCTCATCATTTACTTTCTTATTATTTTGCCTATTCCCCCCCCACCCTCCCCCCCCCCACCCCCCACCTTGGGCTTTCAGTCTGTTCCCAGTGGTGGCAAATTCTCTGTGCAAGAAATGTCAACTCCCTTCCAGCCTCCTTAAGCTTTAACGCTGGTGACTTTGAGTCTTTTTGCAATTAAAATTTAATTTGCAAGCTCATTACCCGAGTGAGTCGATGCCTGCCTTCTCCCCCCACCCCAAATTGTGACAAAGTGAAAGTTGCAACCTCTGCAAAAAGTGTGGGGGGGTCTTAAACACATAGCTCCCTGGCTGCAGTTCGAGCTCGCAAACTAGCATGCTTTCCTGCAGGAACATCAAATACACAGGACACACGACACGACAGCCTAAAGAACTCTTTGCAAAGGAGGGGGAATGCAATGTTGTCCAGTCTTTTCAAAGGCAGGCAGCAGAACAAATCAGAAAAGTCTACTCCTTGTAAAAGCATCTAACAACTGAAATCAGAAAACTTTGCAAAAAGCAAAACACCTGCACACACATACACACACGCGTGCACGCGCGCACACACACACACACAGAGAAACCTACCTTGCAAAATCTTCTTCACTTATTTTTGTATGCAAAGAAAAAAACCAAAGAAAAAAACCCAAACCAAAACAATCCCCAAACAAAACAAAAATAAATAACTCACTCCCCTCCAAAACCGCTTTCCCCTCTTCCCCACGCCTTTAAGCTGGATTTCTAGGGAATTTGGGGACGGGTGGGAAGAGCCGAGGGTGGAGGGGGCTATATAAATAAACTAGAGCGTTTCGAGCTGTGTATCGCGAAAGGCTGTGGGTTTCGCGTAATGTGTGCCTGCACTCTTCCAGGAGACAGGCAAAAAAA
>VZTL01041528.1:65769-86458 GCA_013400535.1 Scopus umbretta
GGGCCCGGCAGCTCCGGAGTGACTGCGTGGGGCGGCATCGCTCGGCCCCCGCCGCTATTTATAGCCCAGCGCCTCCCGGCCGGGCGGGCACACGCGTGTCCCTGCCTGCCTCCGTGTGCCGGCACTGCCACAGTCACGCTGCCTNGGTGGGGGGGTGGCGAGAGAGAGAGACCAAATTAGATTGCAAACCCTAGACCAGCCTCTCTCCCTCTCTTTCCTTTCTCTCTCTCTCTCCCCTCCTTTCCCTTTTCTGATCTAAAAATATCCCCCCTGCTTGAGCTGACTGCGGTATCTTTTGTGTTGCATCTTTCTGTTTTTAGCCTTTGCATGAGCCATTGAAGGGTGGCCCGCAAGAGATCAGAAGCAGAAGATATTGATCTATCGATACCCTCCGGGGCCAAGAATTAATTTTAAATGAAAGAGCTGCACCTTGATTTTGGCAGAGGGTGGGTAGGTGGGCAGATGACAGGGGTTATTTTAGGATACCGTTCACATTCTATGAAGCCACAGCTTCTACTTTCTCCCTCTGGATTCATTTTAAAAATATCCTTCCTTCCTCACCCCACCTCTCTCACGTGGACCTGTGGGCAAGCACATGTCACCCCCATTCATACAAACACAATGCAACGGAGCAGCGGTAATTTGCAGAGATGGTACATTCACAAACAGCAACCCAGTCCCTTTAATGCAGGTTGGTTTCACAGAAAGGACACCGCAGCCCAGAGGAATTTGATTAGACTGGTGATTTAAATTTGCAAGCTGCTTCTTGGGTCCCTTATTGTCTTCACCCTAACTTAGCAAAACTGATTTCATCTCTCTTTCTTTCTTTACAAAGAAATAGGAGGAAAAAAATCCATTTACACTGTAGATGGAAGACCTAAATCTTCGAACCAGTGGTAAAGGACAGTAAAAAACATCGACGGCGATCGGCTTCCAACTGCTTTGCATCACAGCCCTAAGCAAGGCACACACCCATGGCAAGGCACAGCTATATCTATCCATGACCCACACTGTGCAGAGCTGTGCATACGTACCATACAGCAGATCTAATCCTGCAATGTTCACAATTCAGGGGAGTGTTTGAGGCACCTTTTTTTTTTCTTTTTTTTTTTTTTTTTTTTTTTTTAAATCAGTGGAACTATTCAGGAACAGAGGCACTGTGCTAGACAGTAATAATTTGCAAGATCAGGCCATAAATAGGGCTCTCGCCCTGCAAACATTTATTCACGTGCCAAGTGTTAAGACTGTGACTAATCTAATTTGAAATCAAGGGGATTACTCATAGTAGTAACATTAAACTCATGCATGTTTGCAGGATCAGGGCCTAAATGATTAATCACCACTGCAGCTAGGCACTATTGGGTACACCGTTTATTACTTACAGTACTTCAGCACTGTATATGCTCAGACCTGTCCTGGAGAGCATGCATTGCTCTGCTGTAGTGAAGAATGAGCATCATGTTCTGCTTAATGAGGAAGTATGCAACACACCTCGATAGCCGTGTACTCCACCTGATTGCTGCGATGCTGATGAGCCTCTTGGGTGCCCTGGCTGATACCACTTGGGGCAAATTTGGAGCCATTTGAGCAAGAAGTTCTGGATGCACAGCCTGCCTCAGATGGGCATCTCATGTGTCACTTTTTTTTCATGTAATGGCCACACACGTACTATTGGCTGCAACTGTATCTGCAGACTGATTACTCCAGGTTTAGCACGGGTGTGCACAGAGGCTCCACTTAGTTTTGAGGGGAAAATCAGGGGGAAGAATGAAAGTATGGCCATTATATGAATCATTCGTTCATGCATTCATTCATCTTTGTACTACTGTTAATATCGGCATTATTTTGCAAAAGATGGTCCGGTCCTGTTCACACTGGTCTGTTCTTTGGTGTTCATTTCTGCTGGTGCTCAGCACCCAGTGATGACACTGCTGCAAAAGTGACTGACCTTTGAGCTTGAGTCCCTACATCAGCTTGTGGCCAACTATCGAGTCAAAGAAAGTGAAGTGCACATGGGCAGTAAGACATGTGCTGAGGCAAGGAGGTTTCCAGGCAGCTTGCTGGTAAAATAACTGGGTGATGCCAGGTGACACGGGGTGTTGGCTGAACATGAGCTGCACCTGTACACTGTGCAGGTGACTTCTTCTCTTGACAGCTTTCAGGAAAGGAGTGATGTACACCCTTCTTGCATTTTACAAGGGCGTCTTTTGTCCAGACCCTGCTATCTCTGGTTTAAAAACAACATTTGCGAGTTCTCTAAAATAAACAGTCCAGTGTTGTTTTAGAAACATAAGTAGTCAGGAAAAATCAGTAATGACTAACAGAGAGAAGATAGAAGACAGTTAAAAAAACAGGATTAAGTTACCTGGAGCACGGAAAGTGAATGCAGTCAAAGAAAAACAAGCAACTTGGTCATCTGCCCCGATAAGTCACTGATACAAAATCCCTTTAGCACAAACTGTTCTGGAGTTTCTAAATTTTTTACATTTTGGGGGTGGTGGTGGTGAACAGAGGGAAGGATTTGGGGCATGTTGCACTGACTGAACAGGTGTAGGGTGGGTTGGTGCAGAGAGAAGGGTCTGGAGGAGAGGCTAGGGCTCTGGAGAGGTGAAAGGGATTAGAGGGAGGGGGTTAAAAGGTGGCAGGAAACAAAGGCAAGGGAGTAGAGCTAGGGACCCTGGCCTAGAAGTGTGACGGGAGGTTTGGTGGAGAATGAAGGCCAGGTAGGCAGTGAAGAGAGCGAGTTACAAACTCTCTCCCTTCCCGTGGTGTAAGCAGAATGTGTTAGTCAGGGGGGAATCTGCATCCATCTCGCTGCCCTTCTGCTGGGCACTGAGCCCATCTCCGGCCAAAGCCACTCAGAGCTATGCAGTCAGTGTTTTCCTTCATGCAGCATTTTTGTTCGACCAAGACTGAATCTCTGAACTTCCAGGGCTGTCAACCCCTTTCCCAATGCACCAGGAGCAGCCTGGGGCTGGACCTTGGCTCTCATTCCCTGTCCTGCCACCCTGCACCTGGTACAATCATGCCTTGCAGCACTGCCATGCTCCTACTTGCCCACAGGTCTCTCAAATTACCTCCGAGTGGGGGGTTTGAAGGAGAAGGGTAAAGCTGAGATGGATATGTGGGAGGAAAATAGGGAAGAGAGGTGCAAACAGTGCAGGCATGGAGAGGAATGGGAGGGTGTCAGAAGACACGGAGGTACAAAGTATGGGTGCAATAGAAGGGATTTCAGAGGAGCTGGAGCATTGTAGGGGAGTAAAAAGAGCCAGAAGGAATACAGTGGATGAAAGCAGTAAAGAGGAATGGGAGAAGCTGAGCAGTTGGGCTTCACAAACTTTGCAACCAACATTCATACCTCCCGGGGCTTTGGAGTACTTTGTTTCTGGTCTCCTACTCATCGTACATGCTCCCTTTGCATTTGTCTTCTCCACCTTTCGAAGTGTAGTCGGTGGCTCCAGGCTACTTCCCAGTCCTTCTCCGGCTCCTCCCCAGGGCTGCATGCCGGTGCCTGCAAACACAGGAGGATAAATGAGAGGGAAGCAATGCAGTGAACAAAATGCAGTGTGGGGAGCTGGGGTTTTTTGGGGAGAGGACATGAAAATTGAGTGAATGTTCCAAAACTTTGCTTACAGGCAATTTCCTTAATTTCCTTTCAGGAAGTAGAGAAGCAGAGAGTGGCTGAAAGCAAGCATGGAAACCTTGGAGGTACAGAACCGTGTTGCACATGCTGTTCGCAATGAGACTTCAACTCTGCCCTCTGGGCTCTGTGCCACAGCAGGGCCCTGACCCGCACAGGCAGGGCCCTCACCCCTACACCAGCACCCTCCCTCACCCGCCATTGCAGATGCACTGGAAACGAGCACGAAGGACTCCTGGACAAAGTCTCCCTTGCTGTGGCAAAACGCAGGGGAAAGCCACGCACAGCAAACAAGCACAAGCTAAGCTTGGCCTATGTTCAAGAGCTGAGCCTACACACACCACACTAAAAGTTATCTTGACTTTTCTCTTTCTGTACAGATTCCTTCTGCGAGACGGCCTCGCTCACCTCGCCCAACAACCAGGAGATCACACTGATGTACACCACCAGGTTGTGGGTGATTCCTCCAAGCAAGAGTTTACTATGGGCGCATCGGCCAAACCTCTGTCGGCAAACCTAATAACCTACACGCCATCTCTCAACATAGACCGCTGTATCACTGTATCATGATATCAGCTTTTCCGAGCTGCTCCAACGGATAATCAATACAGCTACAGCCAACACAGTTAATACACTCAGAATAGATGCAGATAAATCCTGGATTTCCAATTTGTTGTTTGCAACTCTAATAATAGCATACCAAAGAGAGCATCTCAGGTCTATTTATTAGGCTCCTCACTTTGCCGTGCCATTCCCAGGAGCTAATGACAGCAGGACATAATTAAGATTGTGTTGGGGAGGGATATTTTCCCTCGGTTTCACTGCTGACTTCTCCGATATCGCAGTCCCGTGAATATTGGAGTTTTCTAGAAGAGCAGGGAGACACCACATTAACTGCGCAGCAACAAATGTTCTGAGCACTAAATAATGGTGAAAGAAGGCAGTTCAGTGCACGCAGTGCTTATGGTCAAATATCGGAGAGCATCCTGTACGCAACGAGGTTACAGTCTAACTGAGGAACCATACAAAGAACAATTAGAAAAGGGGAGGGAGGGTGGACAAGGTAAGTTACCAAATTGAACTGTGGGTGGGACAGACACATCTTGCTATTTTCAGCATTTTAATCAAATTGGCATCCTGTGTTTAAAGACTACTAGGGATTACTGCAGAAGGTTCAGTCCTGGAAGGAGAACCAGGAGATTTTCAGCCTGGATAGGTTGTGTGGCACATGGGTTTATGGGTGTTAGAGGCCATAGGCTACACAGGCATCATGGCACACAAGCAAGTGGCCATGCCTAGCCCCAGGTCAAAGGAAGATGTTTTTTTTTTTCCCATGCAAGGGAGGGCTACTCTCATGACTTGAAGTCCAAAGGGAAATTTCTGATCTGTAGAGAGTGCAAGGAGTCCGAGGGATGGGGGATTTATCTGGAATTTCACAAAAGCAAAATCATGATCAGCTATGGCAGTACCAAAGCCCTGGCAAACGGGTAACACAGTGAAAGGCATCTGTCCTGCATCCTACCTAACTAAACCTGTTCCAGGGGTGAATTGGACTTCCCAAAGAGTTGCCCATGTCACACATAGAATGCTGAATGGTGTAGTATTGACATCAGCATCATGAAATAGTCGCACAGTTTCTGACAGAAGACTCCTGTGCAGCAGCCTTGGATATGACGGCCCAGGCTTTAGCACACTTCAGGCTGGGTTTGTTTCTGCTGATCTCTCCAACAATTTTATCGTACACGCACACCACTCTTGCGTCAGAACGTCGTTTAGGATAGAAAGCCCTTTGCAGGTTTATTTCTACCTCCACTGCATTGTAGCTTAAAGTCTCAGAGAGGCCATTTTGGGCAAGCTCATTCAAGAGCTGAATCTGTTTCATGCCACAGGTAAATCCAGCCTGCTTCCCCTCTTTCTTTTTGCGTAAAACCTTGCAGCACCTATGTCCTGCTTGTACTTGTGCAAGGGCAGAGACGGAGACAGAAGGCAAGGTTACCTTCTGACCTGTGTGACAGGGGCTTTCTGCCTTTTGTGAGATGAAGGGGCTCGATGGCTGAATTGTTGAAGCTGAATAACGGTGGCTGTAGGCCTGGTCCTCCCCTGCGTGGTTACTGGAGGAGGTGCTCCCTGTGACGTGCTGGCTTGTCACTGTGGAGCAATCCAGTATCTCCCCTCTGCACGCTGTGGGAACAGCACTGGTACCTTTTCTTTCCGCCTGGCTTTTTCCCTCCCCCTTGCCATCAAAGAGAGGAAAGGGAGGCAGGAAATAATTCAGAGAGCGAGGTCAGTCTTGCCCTCCGCAAACGTGCCCCTTATTGCAGTGCAGTCTGTAACAACTGGTGGAAGAGCCCGCGGCTGCGTACGCTGGCTGGTCCCAGCCTGGGGTGGGTGAAGGCATGGCTGTGTTGCCCTGACACTTGGAGTGGAAATGTTGCAGCAGACAGCCATGGGCTCGCAGGGCAGGCAGAAGTGAGGGTTGCTTACCCGTACTCGATATCGCTTAGGACTGTCCTGACCACTCCTCTTCGCCAAATGCATCCTTGGCTGAACTCCACTGCAGCCACTGGAGTTACAGGTGGTGAGCTGCACATTTTGACTCATATCCTGTGAAGTTATAAACTGACTCCCATCACATCTGGCTCCATTGTGGATTGAGAAGATAGGACTCTAAAAAGCCAATAAAACAACTATTTACTGTGAGATGCCCAGCCAGAAAAGCTTCTGCTCATCTCATATTTTCTTTCATCTGTTGCGTTGGGAAAGCAAAATTTTGCAGTGGTCATTAGCAGTTCCTAGTCCTTTAATTTATCAGAGCACTCGCAGGCACCTGATGAGACCATAGCAGAGCTGGGCTAGAGCATCCCCAGGGATCCAGGCTCCTTGTTCAGTGCTCGGCTTCCCTCTCTTCCCTCTACTCTGATTGCCCTCCGGCGCAACCTGCCCAAACCCCGACACAGTGCTGTAGGGCAGGAAGAGACAGCAGAAGCTGGGGACCTTACCGTGGTGAGGACGGGTTCAGTTACACCGGGCTGGGCGATTGAGGTGGACATCGAGTTTGCTTAGAAATAAATATTCTGCGTATAACTGTTCTCCTCAGCCATTAGTCTCCTTTCCCGTCTTGCCTAATGGAGGAATTAAAAACGTTTGGCAGCTGAACACATTTGCTACAAAACCTTAAAAAAACCCCGAAAAGCATCCCCAGGGCCAGCTAAGGCTCGAGCTAACATCCTCTTGGCTTTGGTGTTACTGCTGTCATTACTTTCAGTGGAGTCTGGGAGCAGAATTAGGCTCTCCGACTCTCCCCCCACCCGAGCTCCCTCCTTCAGCAGGAGAGAGCCGCAGAGAGGCCCCAGGTGCCTTTTTGGCCCCCACCGCTCCTCCATGTCTCTCTGTTTCCCTGTTTTCCTCTGATGCCCCACGGCCGAGCTGCCCCGTCTCTACCCGTGTATTCTCCAGCAGCATTAACTTATGCGCACACCATTCACCAATTGTTCAGCATTTTTGTCAATGAAGGCGCATTTTGTGAATTAGAAGAGCACATGCCCCCTTGTGGCTCGCCTTCGCTCCCTGCTCCGCGCCGCCAGCCCCCCCCGCACCCCGGCGGGGGCACCCCGGCAAGGGGAGGCTTCGCGAAACCTGCGCACGGGTTAAAAATAGCCCACGGCACCCGAAGAGATGGCCGGAGTATTTGAATGATGAGCTGAAAGGACAGCAAGCAAGGAAAAAAAAAAAACCAAAACAAACCAACAAACCAACAAGCAGTTGCTTGAGGAGTAAAGGGATATTTATTTCTACAGGGTTTTAAGAAGGGTTTAGCTAATTGAACCGAACTGAAAAGCAAGGCGGCTGACACATATGCAGAATGCAGTCCCCAGTTCGTCCATGGAGCATGTACAGCACAGCAAATGGCTTCTGCCTGACCTATATGGCTCAGGCACTCGCTAGAGAGCACAAGTGGAACTGATTCTTCACAGCGTTTTCTCTCCTCACCCTTTCCAGTCCCTAACACGGAATTTTCTGGGGTTGGCCATGGTAGCAGTTTAATTATGAGAACCAGTTTTTACTGAGAACCAAAATGAACCCCATCGCCTAATCCACAGAGGGACTCCGGAGAGGACCCGGATACAACACTTTGATCTGGGGAATACAAGACCAAAGCGCACCCAGCAGAGAAGAGGCACAACCGTCAGTGCAGAGCCCACCCACGGACCTCATTTACAATTAGGGTCACATCCTGCAGCCATTATTCATGGCAAAACCCGAGGAGACAGAAGATAGAACAAACCTCCCAAATCCAGTGAGAGCCCTGGCATCACAGGTTGTAGGATTGCTGTCTCTGGGATTGTGGCTGGGGTTAGGAATGGGGAATGCCGGGGCTCCGATCCCAGCTATCACATCACTCCTTTCTTAGGCAAGTCTCTGTAAAATGAGTAGTTAGTTCTCCACCTCCTGGGGGCTATGTGGCTGAATTATTGATGGGAGAAGGTGAAAAGCAATAAACAAGAAATCAGCCAAATTGCTAGCATGAGGGAAGAACAGGTATTAATATAATTATGAAAAATAAAATCTTTGTTCCTGCAAATGTTGGAAGGAGTGCGGTCTCATGGTTACCGGAGACAGGGAGAGGCAGGACTCCTGGGCTGCAACGCCGGCCCGTGCGTGGCAGCTTGTTACGCTCGGACTAACCGCTCAGATCGGTTTGCTCTTTACTTGTGGTTGCATGTTCTTTGGCCCAGAATTTCCTTGTTACTTTTGGGGAAGCGTCTAGCACTGTGGGGCCCACGGGCACTATTATGAAGAGATAAGATGCTATACACTTGTGCATGTGTACATTTGCGACCCCTTCCTGCGTAACTGTCTGTGTACATCATTAAAAGCGTTTTGGGGTGGGCACCTTACCCTTATGTCTGTACACACAAGGACCTCGATCATGATTAGGGCTTCTGAGAATGGACATAATAAGAATTTAAAAATACACACGGTAGTGGGTGTTATGAATGACCTCTGTTTCTTCTGCCTTAGACAGAAAGCCTTGTTTTTCAGTAAGCCTTACACAGTCTTATATAGCTTGTGGGATTTTTTTACTTCATGTGGCTGTCAGTTTAAAATACTCAGGTGGAATATTTAACTTGAATGCGTTCTCCCTTCTTCTCTCGCTCTTTGCACGAACCGGCACAGGTTTCTTCTCCTGAGTGAGCAGAGTGACTCTAATAAAAACTATGGCTGCTAAATCTGGGATTGCTCTGTATTCTCCTTCACAGGTCTTGGTTCAAAATATTCAGTCTTGCAGAGAAAGCCCCTTCACACACAGGGAGATCTAGAGCAGCCAGTAAACCAGATCATCTGTCTTCCCTCCTCAGGAATGCAGAAGAAGAAAGCAGCTTACTAAGATGTCTTTCTTGGGACCAGGGACCAGCTCAACTGGCTCCCAAAAAGAGAAGGGGAGTCAGCACTTGGAGAAAAAATTGTAGCCACCACCACAGGAGAAAATTACCAAGACTGCAACCCAAATTTCTTCTTGACACTTTCCAAAAGTACAACACAAAAGATGCTATCCAGGAGAAGGCAAAGGTGCTTTTGCCCTGCTGGATTTGGAGCTCCTCTTAGAGATGTCTGGAGGGTTACTCTAGTTAGCAAAAGCATCCTAAGGATCTGATGTAGCCCAAACCCCATCTTTGGTGCTCCATGCTACAGAGAGATCAACTCTGTTAAGTCCCTGGTCTCATGCCCACTAAATTAATGAGGAAATGAATACACAATGCTTCTGCTGAGATACAGTTCTTCCCTGATATTGCTGGTGCCTCTCCCTGCCTTGTTTTCCAACAGAAATGGGGGTGTAGGAGAGAAGTTGAGGGATTGTTTCCCTCTGTTGCCTGGAGTGCAATAAACTGACCCTTTGAAGGAAGGAGTATTTTTCACCTGAATTTCCTCCTGTCCAGGCCTGAGCCCCCATCACACTGACATGTTGCAACAGGAGCTGGGGGGTTGCTCAAGGCTAACACCAAAGGGCGCTGGAAGACCCCATCAGTACCGGTGGTTTGCTGGGGAGAAGTCTAGCCCTGCTGCTGCTGGCCACCGCCACTCCCAAGTGCAGTTCAAAGTGTCTGTCATTCCTGCTCACCATGTTTGCTCTAGTGTGGACACTGTGCACCAGGCACACAGTCCCCTCTTTGTGCCGTTCACCTGGGATGGCCAAGATAAGAGTCCTTGCCCGCCCATGCTGGGGCAAAGGTGCTCTTCAAGAGGAAATGTTCTGTCCCCTGCCCATGTCCCCGGCACACCTGATGCTCTCCAGGTCTTTGTACTAATGCAGCCTTAAATAGGGGGTGGGAGGAAGCCGGCTGGTGATGGGCTGCAGAGCAATTTGTAGTGACGTTATTTCTGCATGATAAAAATGATGAATCCAGGTGGTTCCTTCATTTTGGACCCAGTATTAGAAGAGTGGACAGTAAGAAAGTGCTGCATAAACTGGGCAAAGGTACAACTACAGAGGATAAAACTGTGTTATCTGTTACCCTGGTGTAAACCCCGGTGGGGTCAGAGAAGTCATATTGCCACAGCTATACCAGCCCGCCAACAGCTGGAGCTGTATTTTGGATTTTTCTTCCCCTCCTTTTCAGCTCCATGTCGCAGCGGGGAGGTGACTGTCAGAGTCAGGTAGAGCAGGCGGCCTGTCGTGGCTTGGGAAAGGAGGCAGGCAGGGGCACCATGCGCCAGGGCCAGCGGTGGGGAGGTGGGCTGCAGCAAGGTGGGGCTGCGGCAGGGAGCATTTCCTACCCTGCTGCTGGATAACATTTACCTTGGGGATTTGTAATGTGGTTGTTTGGAGCTTTTTTGCCCCCCAGCACGTAGGGCTTATGTGCCTGCGTTTAAATGTTGATTCAAGCTCATGAAGTGCCCAGTTTTAGGGAGGAGGGCAGAGGCTGGGGCTCGGCAGAGCGCAGCTCACTCTGCCCCAGCCTGTGTGGTGCCGCAGGGATGCGGAGGGAAGCGCACCGCTGATGTAACCCCGTGTCCCGGGGAAGGGTGGGATGTGTGCTGGCACCGTGATGGTTTTCTGTGTGGGGGTCACGTGGAACTGCTCCCGCAAGGTGGTGGTGTGTGGGTGTGTGGGGGTGTCAGGAGGCAGGGGGGCTGTCAGCAAGGCCTCCCCCTGGCCACCCTGGCTCTGGCTGCGGGAGCATGGAGCGGGGGTATGGCTAAGCTGTGCTGAATCCCCTTTAAAAATCTGCAGTTTGGTGTCTTACTGGGTTTTATTTCTCTCTCCTGTTCCTCTCTCGCCCTGGAGTTCTGTAGTAGCCCTGAATTAGCATGTCACGTGTATGGCATGTGGAAATGAATCAGGGGCATGTGAGGAGGAGGAGGACGCCTGTGTCTGTGTTTGCATCCAAGGATCTCCTCTCACTCTGTGTTTGCGTAGGTGTCTAGCTCCCTTCTCCCCCCTCCCATCCCTGCCTGCCTCTCTCTCCCTGCCTCCCTCTCATCCCTCCATCTGGCCAGCCCAGCTCTCTCTGCCAGCTCAAGCAATACCTCAAGCAGAAACTGCAGCTTTTTCCCTGCACCCCATTAGGAAAATAGGGTGGCCCTAGACTCGGGGGAAATACTCAGGGGAGAGCACGCACACACACTCCCAAATGTGGGCTCCCTTTCCCGCTCCCCCCTTCCCTGGATTTTTGCTCCTTAGTCAGCACCTCAAGCCCTGCAGACTGCACCAAGGGCAAGCTTATTAATGCTAACAACAAAAAACCACAGCCGCCAACCGAGCCCCAGAACCTGCCTCTGTTATTCAGTAGGTCACCCTCACCCCCTTTTTAGGGAACTGCCACTAGCACGTGTCTGCACATGAAGCCAGGCATCAGTCAAACCCACCCACGGGCAGGGAGGGGAAATGTCCCTGGTGAGGCGCAGGAAGAAGGCAGGACCCCTGGGGAGAGGGGCCAGGCGCAGCCGGGGGGGAGCAAAGGCTCAGCTCAGCGAGAGCTGAGGGGGCTGGGGAGGAGGTACCGAGACCCTCTCAGAGGGTTTTACCACACGTGCTGCGGCTCTGCCCCTCGCTGTGTAGTTTCCCCAGCCAAGGTCAGAGCCTGGCACCCCAAAACAGGAATGATGCTGGGGAAGGGATGGGGAGCACAGCCTGCACTCTTGTGCAACCGGCCGTGCAAGCCCAGAGTCCCCCAGTCCCAGCTGTGACTCTCCCTGGACCAGTTGCCCCCTCCCCATGGGACAAACTCTAGTACTGCTCTTTTTAGAACTCTCCCTCCGTACTGGGCAAGCTGGGATGTTTCTGCATCCCCCGAATCCTCTTCCCAAGAGGCAGGTCTCACTCTGACTGGCTCCCAAGCACTCCCAGATCCCAGGCAAGGGTTGCCCCAAGACACCCTCATTAAAACCCCCCTTCCTAGCCTGGGAATAGTCACCTCCCTCCTCCCTCGAATCTCTCCCAACCCAATTTTTGATGCTTTCAGCTTCCATCCCCTGCCAGCCACCTGAGACAGCTCCCCTTGTCCGCCTGCCCTCTGCTCTTCTCCACCTTGCGCCATGCCTGCTGCTTCGCCTGCCGTCTCCTCTGTTCCGCTCCCTGTCCCTCCTTGCCTTCCAGGCTTACCCCTTCCCGCTCCTCTTTGCCCGGGGACCCTGCGCCCTGCTCTCCTGCCCTGCCCCATGGCCTGCCCTGTCCAGTCCCCCCCGGGGTGGCGGCTGCTGCTGCTGCTGCTGCTGCTGCTGCTGCTGGCAAGGTGCAGCCTAGTGTGGCGAGAGGCTATAAATAGCTCTGTAAGCTCCGCTCTCATTGACACCGTTTGGACAGAGGATGGAAAAATAAACAAAGGAAACTCCGTTCAAGCTGGGCTCCAAGCGGCAGCCACATTCCTCACGCTAAATAATAACAGATTTTCCACCAAGGTGTGTGGGTAATATACAGATTGGCATGGGGGGGGGGGCGGGGGGAGAGAGAGCAGGAATCAAAACAAATTATACACACCCGGTGCATGTCAATATTTTGGTCCCTCTCATTCTGCCCTGTAGTAGTTAAGCACACGCAGATTGCCTATATTTAGAAAAGGGTATATTTTTAAACACTCTGAGATGGGGATTGTTTCCATTAATAATGGTGGAGCACATTGGAGGAGGCAGACCTGGCGAGGAGCTGTCGAATGTTGCTTTAGTGACATATAGAGGCCTGAGAGATAAAGGACAGGGCAGGAGCAGAACAAATATTTTGAAATCATGCAGTGATTACCCTGAAGTTTGCAGTTGTGTTGCTATTTTTACACAGGGGGCTGTTTGCACTGGGAGATTATTCACAGTTCCCTGGTGCAGAGACTCAGGCAGTGGGAGAAGAATTATATTACCAGGGGGTTATTTTATTTCATGTTTTTCCTTTTTTTAATTGAGGACAATATATTCTGCAGCAGAAAGGTTCAGTTCAGAATGGCTGAAAGCAGGGATGGACACACAAAAAAGTAGCATTTATTACCCAGTTCTGGGATGCTAACTCAGCCAGGCTTAGGAAGGGCAGTGTCCGCATTTTAACAAAATCCTTTTTTTTCCCCCTCTATCCTGTCCTTCCTGAAATAACCTCTCCCAACCTCAGTATTCCTACAGGGATTGTAATAGTGAGTTTTCATTTATATTATGGGAGGAAGTAAACAACCGAATAATATCTGTACCATAACACACTAGGAGCTATACATGCCTGGTATTAAGAGACTGCCTAAGAAGCTTGATATGTGAAAAGAGGAGAAAAAGAAGAAAAAAAGAGAAGAATAAAGACAAAAGGGAAAAAAAAAAAAAAAAGCCTTTACGCTTACTTTCTAGCTGGGTAAATGAAAGCTGGGTGATTCACCCAAGGCTACAGAGGGAGTCTGTGGCATTGCCAGGACACAAAGCCATCTTTTCCATCTTAGCACAGCACCCTTCATGTGATCAAGAAGATGCTTCAGTTTTTTTTCTCCTAGATGTTTCTGCTTAGCTATTTCACAGGCAGACTGGTTTCCAGAAGCAGAAATTCCAGTAATTTTCCTATTACTCTCTTATGGAGGGACACATACCAGTTGGAGCTGCCCTCCCCAGCCAAGGCTCAGCATGGTGTGGGGGAACACCCTAAATAGATTTCAGGTCCCCCTCCAAGTTACAGTCACTCCCATGCTCAGCCTGGCTGAGCGGCTCTGGCAGGCAGCCCCTGCCTTGACCCTGGTGAGCAAGCAGGGGCACCCAGGGCTCAGGGCAGAAGATGCCTGCAGTCACGTCTATACTGCCTGGTCCTGGTGCTGGTGGGGCTGCCTGGTGGAGTGTCCCCCCTCCCGGCTCCTGCCGAGCTGAGTCAGCCCTAGCCCAAAGGTCTCTTGCTCCTGGGGAGACAAAGGCAGAGGAGGGTCCAGCCTCGCTGCTCAGAGACCTGGTGTGGGGGCCTTTAGCTCTTCCCCCAGAGGAATGTCCCAGTGACAGTGAGAAAATCCGTGCCTGAGGGGCCATGACCTGTTCCCCATCCCCACCTCCTGGTCAGATCTCAGCCCCACTCCCTGGCCACACCAGGCAGGGATGGTCATCTTCCTCTGTGGCCTCCTAGGAGGGACCCAGCCTTCACCAGCTGTGGCAGTCAATTGTCAGATCTGCACATGCAAACACACCCCTACTTCCTGGCAAAACCCACTCAGGCACACAGTTTTCCTCACACTTGCATGCACGGAGAACAGACATGGCCTGACAGGTAGGAAAGTGCTGGGAGCAGATACTCCTCAGGCTTTCTCTTGCTTCTGCCACAGTCTGACCTGAGTAATTCATGCTACCTTACCCAGGATCGAGCATGAGTAGCTGGGGAAGCCATGCTATAAGATTAAACAATGTCTTGTAAATGCTTCTGAACTCTGGGTAAACAAAAGTTAGGTGATGGAAGATGCTGATGAGTTTGGGAAGCTGGGGGAGCCCCCAGCTAGAAGCTTTCTTAACCTGCCCTGCACCACACACATGCCACACCACCAGGAATGGACAAAGCCCTTCCCCTTCCTCAACTGGCCTTCACCAACACTGGGGTGAGCCTCAAGCTGTCAGTTCACTTGTGAGGATCTTGGTGGTTTTTTTGTTTTGCTATTTTTTTTTTTTAATCTTGGAGTGCTCAACCCACATATTTGAGCTTTTCCCTTACAACTTTCTTACAAACAGATAGAGTGAGAGGCAGCAGAACCAAGCTGCCTCCTTTCCCCGGAGGGAGCGGGGTGGGTAAAGCTGGGCATTTCAGGCTAAGCCTACTACACTTGCTGAAAAAACTTCCCTTTAAATATATGTGTGGAGTTCAAATCTATCTTCAGCTAAACCTTTGAACAAAAAATAAGTCGACAGCCTCATTCCACCCGTCTGAAGCACGGGCGGCACACCCCACACGCACGAGCTAGGGATTTGGGGGGAGATGCAGCGGAGGGATTTCCATTAAGGAAACCCCACTCACTGTCTGCTCGGGTAAGACGCGGGGGAGGGCTCCTCTCCTTCCCAGCGCTACAAACATTAGATCAGTTGCCTCATGGTTGCATAATTCCCTCACTCATTTGGGAATTCATGTGTTACTCTCATTTAGAGCCACTAAGAAGAGCCCCCATGTTTTGGGGATTAGGGGCTGAGGAGTACAGCTCGAGCGATGTAAATGGGCTTGTGCTCCCACCTTCCATCTGGCACCTCATGCAAACTCTTCCCTCTTTCAGGCTTTCCTCCCCAAGGGAATCAGCTCCTTCACCTGTGGCTGGAGGTGGGGGTGAGTTAGCACACGTGCTGTGCAAGCCCCCCAGGGACTGGAGCCACAATATGGGAACTGAATGGATTTGACCTTTTAGCACAACATGGCTGTGATGTCAGTGCAGTAGTAAAGAACGGCATAGAGGAGAAGACCAGCTATTTCTAGAAAACTAATCTTGCCCTCAGAACCGCCCTCTAGCCTACTCCTTGGCAACACAGGGTGGGATGAGATGGACCACAGGGTGGGATGAGATGGACCCTGGTCTCAATTATGGCAGGGTAGCAACTTTTGCATTTGTGATATATCTGTATCTACGCAACCAGAGGTTTGGAAGTACAATAAATTTCTACAAGCTCTCTTCCCAAACTGAAAAAGGCTCTCCCCTCCTTTTACGTTTTGGTTGTGATGGCTCATCAAGATAACGGTGGTGGAAATGACTCTAAGGGGGTTGTCACAGAGCAGCAGAGCTGGAGGGCACCTGTATTGCTTACCTAATCTATCCTGCTAGCTGGAGCAGACTCAACCATAACCAACGTCATTCCTGACAGATGTCAGTTCAACCTTTTTAAAAGCTTTGCCAATATCCATTACGCCACAATCTCCATTTCACAGAGGACCTCTCCACGCCACAGAGAGCAAGCGCAGTGGTTCAACACTGGCAACACTCATGTCCCCGACTGGGGAACCTGGATGGGCCTGGTCCAAGGTGTGTGCCAACCACGTTAAAGGGACTTCATGGCCATGCATTGGATTGTTAATCCTGGCAGGCAGCAACCAGCTTCCCAATTAGCCCAGAAACACGAAGGGAAGTGTAGGATGAACCCACGCTGCAGAGCTGTTAGAGTTGTGGCCAGTGTAACTACGAGAGGAAGAGACCCAGGTACCTACTATGACTTTTTTTGAAAACTCTCTTTGGATCATGAAAATCAAATGGGGGTGTAAAGGCAACAAGAGAAATACAGCTATGGAAGATGGCTCTGAGGAAGACTTGCAATTGGACGCTGCGGTGCAGGATGACTCTTACCCGAGCACCAGGACTAAGCTTTCTATTGGCCTTGATGACAATAAGCCTCTAGCTGACAACGCAGGCTGTTGTTATGCTCTGATATATCTACAGGGACAGTGGCACCATGCCAGCTGGGTGTTTTATTCATACTTTGCTACTCTTATAAAGATAGGCTCAAGTGACTCATATGTCACTGGCCACACACCATACATTTAAGCTCATTGTCATGGATTTGATTTCTGGGGGTTAGGTTGTCATTGTTTTCTTCTTTTTTTTTTTTAATATTAATTCCTTTCCTTCTGCTCTCCTCAATTTAATTATGGCTGTGTAATCTGGAGATCTGTAAGGCTCTAGCATGAGGTCTCTGGCTATCAAGTTTCCATGTTCACAATTAGCAAATGGAGACAACAAGAACAACAGCACTGGAAGAAAGGGGTTTTAACTTAAGATCCTTAAGAGGATCTGTGATGCTCTCATCTCATCACTAACAGGAAGGCTATAGATGAGGAAGGTTTTAGGCTTCAAGCACAAGTTTCGAGGAACTTAAACCAATATGAAAACCAGTCTTTGTTGGACTTCCTAGAGCTAGATAAAAGTTAAGCAATTAGGAGCACTAAAGGGATTTTTAGCCTTCCTCTGTAGTGTTCATGAAACATGGAACCACAATGACGTCTGCTTGATCTTAGCTGAGAAACTCTCATTTCTTGTCAAATGCCACTGAGCAGTGGCTTTTGAGCAACACAACCCTAAAATTAGTGGCTTTTTTCACGTTCTGATTGCCAGCTTCTGCTTTCTCCCTCTTTTCTCCCCCATCTCATGTCACAATACTCTCAGAGACTTCTCTCTCAAACTTGCACTAGCACTTGCTCCTAGACAGATGCTCACAGAGGTAGAGGGCCTTAGGCACAGTCAAGAGGAAGACAAGAGGCTTGGAAGAGTCCAGGATGTCACCTTTTGCACTTCCCCCAACACTTCTACGCTATGCTGAAGTCTGCAGAGCACAAATGCATTAGACACAAGATGAACTGATTAGGAAGATTAGCCAGAAACTTGCTGGCATGATTTTCAGTTCAATATCTGCCCACCATACTTTTCATACCTAGTGTTGTCTTATTTTAGGATGAACTCAAAGCATAGCTTCAGAGTGGTACCATCCCAGAATTAAGAATAGGAGAGGTGGTGTTTTGGGAAAAGGTTTCAGTTAAGTGATTGGATACAGCTTGTGAACATTTTCCATTTCCAGAACAGATGTGCAGACATGCGGAATTCCCTACCATAAATCCTTTCTCCCCAAGAAGCCATTTTCCCCCCTTTCTTTTGAGGGAGAAATTTAAATTTATTTTTTGTAATTTTCTTTAAGTGCGGTAGAGGGAAAAATTAGTAAATATTTTACGCTTGGCTTTCTCAAGGAAAGTGTCATACCTGATATGACCTACCTGTCTCCAAGGATCTACCCTCCGTCACGGGAGTTTCATTGCCATCTCAGATGCTATGGAGCCTCTTGCTCAGGTCCTGTTGCTGCACCACGGTAACTGGTTATCAGGGAAAGAGAGAGGCGACGTCTACACATCTCCCGTGCAGATACCAGTTAGGCACCCCAAGATGCTGGTCATGTCCAGTCAGACCTGAAAGTAAAAAAAAAAAAAAAAAAAAGCTCAAAATTTGCTAATTATGGTGAGAAGGACAAGCTCATTTAGGCAATGCTATGCCTTGTCACAGCAATGGAAAAATTATTCTACACTGTTCCAGATTTTTCTTGCTGCAGCCACAGTTGAGACATGCTATGGGCTGTATCCCTGCACAGGTGGTCCCATGGTTAGACTTTGAATTGCCCTCAGATACAGGGGGGGAAAAAGGGAATAGGAGTAAGTGGTACGTCAGGAAAAACATCAGTCCTTCTCACTGTGCTTAAACATGGGACAGATGCAGTGACACAGTATCTGAAGCAAGTAATTTCTGTGTAATTCCCTCCTCAGCGATGATGCTCCATTACAGAAATAAAGGGTAATGCAGATAGCCAAAAGCGTGAATCTTCTAGTTCAGCTATCTAAATGACAGCCTCCTAGAAAGGCAAGCGAGGGTCTGGAGGCTTGCAGGCTACATGTCCCTTCACCCCGACGTGGTACCAAAGATGGCAAGAAGATGGAGTATGCTGTTGCACATTTGATACTGCAGTGGTCTGGCATTGCATGCTTGGGAAAAGGAAGAAACCTGACTTGAAGGTTAAAGTCAAAACTGAGAATCCCACCTTCTACTGCCTGTAAGGTGGCTTTGCACAAGTCTCCCCTGTGTCTCACTGCCCCTCTTTGTATGAGGGGGGTTAATAACACCAGCTGTCTCCTAGGTGGGGGTACCTGAGACTGAATGAAGCAGTGGCTGCAAAGGGCTTTAGGAACCTCAGTTAAGGGGTGAGAGTAGCAAAATATTAACGGGTTGGTAGTAGACATGCAATAGGCTCCCTTCTGCACCTTTACTACAGGAAAGCAAAGGGGAAAATAACTCCAAGAGCTTCTCCTTTTCATTTTGCTTTACACTTCTGCTGCCTATTTCTTGCATCTGCTTCACAAGAGAAATTTCTTTGCATCTGTCATATAGGCAGAAAAATCCTGGACCAGGGTTGTGGGGCTTTTTTTGGGTGGAGGCAACTGCAGATAGGTACTAAGCCTGTACCTTTTAATCTCCCTATCTGACTAGCTTAAATACATTTCTAGCACACAAAATGTGCTGCAAAGTAGAAACTAGAAGGCTGGCTTTGTTGGGCAGGAGAGAGTTAATCCCTATGGGGTGCTCATGTACGTCAGAGCAGGTTCCTGTCTGTGCAGTGCTCAGCTAGGATTGAGAGCTTTTGTTCCTTGTTGTTTTTCATAATTTCTTTGCATTTAATAGTGTTTGGATTTTTTTTTAAATACATTTTAAAGAGCGTTTCAAGCTTGCAAAAGGGGGGCAGACTGAGAATCCTGTAGGCTGCAGTCCCCTGTAGGCTGCAGTCCCCTGTGTATCCTATGATATGAAAGAACATCATAGACACGGGCAGGACAAGTCTCCACCATGGCCATGGCTTGCGTTCTTCAGCCGGCAGTGCCTGTGCCACGCCCTGCAGGGGCAAAATCCCAGTTCAGCTCCCATCGCCTTCCAGGGGTCTGAGCAGGGACTGACAAACGGTGGTGGGACTTGAGATGGGGATGCTTGCACCACCTCTCCACCTCTGCCCCTCTAGGTCTCCAAACAGGCAGCTGTCACCCGTCTCAGCGGGACTGGTGACCAACAGATGAGAAGCCCCGATGTTTCACTCCCAGGTCCTGAGCCAAGCCCAGCCCTGAGCGTGACTCTTCTGTTTGATTTTTGACTGAATTTAAATCAGTTTGGAAGAGAGCGGTGTCATTGTTCTCCGAGTATGAACCCAGCCCGAAAGATTGGAAGCTGACAGAGCCCGAGGTGGCTTCTGGTCTGAATTACAGACATTTCAGGACAGATGCGGTGCTGGATAACGCCTCTGCCTCCTCCAGAGGCAGGGAAGGTGAGCAGGGAACTCCCTGCAAACCGGCTGTCCCCTGAGCGCTGGGGAGGTAGGCTGGTGTGACAAGCTGGAGGGCAGGCAGAGGTGAGGCACTGAGCTGGTAGAGGAGCCGAGGAGGGTCAGCTTGGAAGAAAAGATCGTGCAGTTCATGAAATATATATAGATTAGCCCAGCTGTGACTAAGGTTTGGGCCAAAATAACAACCCACAGTGAAAGGCGCGGGAATTGCACAACGCAGCCCGAAGGGCGGATCGGCGTGAGGCTGCACAAAGCCGCATTCCGGTGGGCTGTGAGGATGCCCCGCAGAAACCTCCCGCTGAGCGGACCTTTCCCTTGCAGAAATCTGAAGCCGCACTGGGCAACCCCCTCAGCAGTCCAGGGCTGGAGACACCGCCTGCCCGGGAGGGGATCGCCGGTCGCACCGCCCCGCCTCCGTGTTTCCACCCCCGGTACCCCGGGTCCCGCATCCCCCGCCTTAAAGAGCCCCGCTTTTCAGACGGTGTGGGCGGGGGAGAAGGTCCCCCCTCAGCCCCCCGGGGCCGCTGGGTTTTGCACCCCGAGTAGCTCACTCGGGGACCCCCGGGTCTGACGGAGCAGCTAATGCTGCCCAGCCTGGCAGGCGGCTACTCCTGGAGGGGGGCGGGGGGGGCGCGAAATGAAGGCGGCGTGCAGCCCCACGCAGGGCGAGTCCCAGGAACGCCACAGCAAAGCCTGGGCGTCCCACAGCGCAGCCACGGGGTCTCGCGTCGCCGAAAGAGCCGACCACGCACCAGCGTGCCGTCCTCGTCACCCACCCCCCCC
>VZTL01041531.1:4209-21406 GCA_013400535.1 Scopus umbretta
AACTCAGAACTTTACCTTTTAACAAAGGATTTCTTTTTAGTTTTTGATGAATTTATAAATTTTAATACAAAAATCTTGTGACTAACAAAACAGCTAGTTTGTATGCACTTATATTCTAAGGTGCCTGTTTGCTGAAAGAAGCTGTACAACCTGTCCTAGTAAATGAAACAACAGAGTAAACCTATGCAGCAAAATAATCTGTAATAATCAAGAAAATATATACTCCTGCACAATGCCTACATACAGTCTTATCTAGATACTAGTCCCACACAGATTGATTTATCTTTGTACTCGTAGTACCTTATGAAATATTTCAAGAATTCAATGTAATTGAACCTGATGTCATAAAAAGAGCACAACCTCTCACTCAACCGGAAAACAATCCAGGACTGAAGATTAAGAAAACAATGAAATAATTCCATATAATTTACCAGCAGCACACTGGAGTGACGCCTTGAAATTAGGGCTATGTGGTCAAGACAGAAGCTCCTCTGAGCTTTGAGCCACCTAGACAGACAACAAACTGAGCGCGGTTTTTCTTCATTTCGCCAGTCGCTCTTACTGAACGGAGATTATATATATTTGAACACCTCTAAAGCTGCCAATTAAAAATAAAAACAAGAATTTACACAGTCCACTCCAAAACTAGAGGAATAAATGATCTGAAATGTAATTTAGGTCTTGAATAGGCAAACAATTATTACAGCCCATGCGGTTCTCATTACTTGCTCAGATCCACTTGAATGCAATTTTATCAGTTTCTAGAGAGCGTTTTTAAAACAAGGAATGTGATGTCTCAGCAAAAGAGGTTATGTGAAGACAGCATAAATGAAGATTATCAAAGCAAACAGTGACATGTCCCATTTGATACTGAGACCATTTAAGTATCACAAGGGCTAAAGAAATGAATAGCAATGGAACTTTGATTTATTCCATCACGGTCTTCTAAAGTTAACTTGAGCAGTAAAAGTCATTACCAAACAGTTTCACAACCACCGAAGAAGCAACCATCTAGTGTTAAGACATTATAAGCTGTTGCACAAAACATGCAGCTGCTTTCAGCTGAACTCTGCTTCATTCCACTGAGATTCAGATCAAATAGTAATAATAAAATACTGTCCCCTACAGCTAGAACAGCCAAATGCCCCAATTCTGGTACTTCCCATGCAGTTTCACTCAGCTGTAGGAATAAGTTTCCTAAAACACACTTTTATTCATATAAGCAAGTCACTAAACTATAAGTGCCTCAGTTCCACACTTGTCATTTAGCCTAACTTCTCACTAAAGTCAATAGAAATTTGACGTGAGTGAGAACACTACATTACATTACAGCAATGCAGCAGTATTTTAATTTTAAATCCATGAATTTAGTGGGCAATCTTTTGAAACAGAACAAAGACTGAATCATGTGTCAAAGACTTGCTTTAATGTCAACTTTTGTTTCATCTTTCTACAACACAACAGAACCATCACGGTAACATAAAATTATAACGCTCTTGATACACCAAAAGCTTCTCATACTCAGATGCCTGCTCTTCCCACTTTGAGTTTCTCTTAAAATTAGTGGGAGACAGGGTGTCACCTACCACTGAGATAATTCAGCCCTACAAAACAGTAGAGAGGGGCAGGCTCTCAGGAAGGCATGACAGAGGAATTTAGATAACGTAGTAGAGCTGGGTAACCACAAAAACAGCCAGGAAAATCAGACCGTACAAGGATGACTCCAGTTTTTGTATTCAAATGTTATTTCTCATGTAATCTTGCCACCGTCTCTTCTTTCAGATCAGTTCTGAGAGCGTGGGAGCTTTTTGGTATCGAGTGTTCGGGGTGGGATGGGTAAGAGGTTGGCTGAATTACAAGGATAGCCAAATGTTCAGTTGCCCAGTGTTGACATATTGAGCTCTCTAGCCTCCCATAGCAGTTATTCATTCTTTTATTTGTATATCTTCCAAATTTAGAGCTTTCTTCTGTAGAAGAAGAAATATATAGAAGAGAATATCCATAGAAATATATAGAATGTAGAACATACAAAAGCATTTCTTTGTATACACGGGAATTAGCCTGTGTTAACTGGGGGGGAAGGTTGGACAGCTGCCCATTTGGGTTTGGGGGGGTGAGTGTTTGCTTGGTTTGGATTTGGTTCCTTTTTGAGGATTTGCTTAAAGAACTGGGAAACACTTCTAATTACGCTGTGCAAGCCTTGAGCTAATTTGCACCTCTGAAGTTTCAATTCACTGAGGTGGGAGTCTCTGGGACATGGCACTCCCCTGCACAACTGAAGCTGCAGCCTGGCCCACAATTCCTACACAGGCACCAGGTTTCTCCTGGACATATAAATCAGTCTCTCCTCTGTCAAAGTCCTGAGAGCACTTTAAAGAGATGCTGATTCTTGTTTTGTTGTTACTGAAATGAAATATTTTTTGTTGTTTCTGTTTAAAATGACAGTTTCCAGAGAGAAGAGGACTGACTTTGCAGTAAAACACACTGTAGCATATTTTAAAGCTTATGTTAAAAATTAAAAGGTCAAAAAAAGTCATCATTATGGGCATCTCTAACTGCAGATAAAGCCAAAGCAGCGACTGCTGGCCTAAGGGTGAAATGGATGCAATGGGGCTGTCTGCCTCATATATATTTTTGCCAAGATTTGGAAAAGTACTGCGAGACTCCTACAGCTTTTTCTTCCTCTCTTCCTCCTTTTACTTTTGCACCAATCCCCCAGGTACCCAGTGAAAAGTTGTAACAAACACCAATGGAGACTCAGCTTCTAAAGCTACCAAGAGACTGAAGCCTTTGTCTTTTCTACAATTTTGACATGACTTTCTCCAAATTATGTGATTTGATTGCTCTTTCCCACTCTTTCCTATACCTCAGCTTCCTTGCTCATCTCGTAAATCCTCCCAGTCTGAGCCATCTATACATCATCTTCCACGAATGCACACATCACCCCAGCTTGGCTTCTTGCCTACTTGTCCAAGAGACCACAAAGGAGCCTACATTGCGGACCAACTAGCTTGCACACTAGTTAAGAAGGAAGGAAATGCAGGAGTTTAAAGGGGCTGTATCTCTGGGATTAACCCGCTACATGGATTGTCTTGAAGCAAAACCTTAGTTTCCCAGGCTCCAGGTTAGCCCCATGAAGCTTTGAAGAACTGGGAGTTTTGAGACCACGCAAACTCTGAACGTTGTGCGTTGCTGAGCTCCCACCTCATTTATGTAGGGATCTGTAGCAGAGGTGTCCAGCAGAGCTGGAGAAAACCACCACATCACCTAAGGTGCTGGAAGCCTAGAAAAAGCTGTAGGAAACACAAAGGTTCTCAGCATGTGCAGGCTGAACTCAGAGAATATCTAAGAAGTTTTTAGGGGTCCCTAGCTTTCTGCTCTGAGGTTGAGCTCTGAGGTCACCAGGTGAGCCTGCTAATGGCCTGCAAGCTCTGGGAGTCCACATCTAATTTTATTTAAAGTACTTCTATTTCAAAGCTTAGTTAATGCAAAACTTCTTACCCCACCTTTTTCACGAAATAGTTAAAAATTAAAAAAAAGAAGAATCTGAAAGAAAATATTCTAGAACTACGTCCAGAAATTGGCTAAGATGTTTACTTGTATGTTCATCATGTCTAGCATCTAACAACAGCGTTACCAGTAATATATCTCTGAGAGAGGCTCAGGTAGAATGAATGCTGCCATTGTTTGTTCTTGTCTGGCAATATAATAAAACCACTGTGCTGCAAAGATGGAAAATAAGGCCTTACACAGGAAACTCTGTAAATGCAGAATAAAAATCAATATAACAAAAGATTCAGGGTAGACTGTGGTTGCCTGTAATACTAGTATACCCACGTGCATAACAAATGCATCTTCTGGTCCTCATCCTTCACAACACCTCAGCACCTGATTTAATGGTAATTAGGAGTAGAGGATTCTTGCAAAGAGGTCATGATATATTTTAATGTGATATTTTGATTTTTTTCACTATGGAAACTATCATTTACAAGCAATGTGCATGTAGATATAGATACTATTGAGACTGAAAATGGGACAAGTGGGGCTGATGTTCTGGTACAGAATACAGTACTACAATACTTGAGATTGTGTTGCACCAGCTGGGCCAGTTTCAAGTCCCGTGCTTTTACCACTTACCATGACAACTCCTCCAGACTGCTCTGCAGTGCACATGCTCATTATGGGCGCCATGCCAATGGTAGTCCCTTGGAAGTACACCCCGCTGCAGGAGGGCGGGAAAGGAGAAGAAGAATCACAGAATCACCATTCAGTGCCAAGATACTGCCCTATTATTTTCAGTCTTGTATTTCTGCCGTTCTCAAACAAAGATCCCATTTCAAATGTGTCAGCTCCAGACATTTGCAGGTTTAAAACAATGAAAAGCACAGATTAGTCATGTTGACTTGCCAAACTGACGACGACAGCATCCCTGCTATGAGAAAGATCCATTTGATCACCCTCCTTTGGGTTTACTGCTGTAACAGGACCCTTCTTTCCTTTCTTTTTTCCCTGACTGAAGTTGGGAGTAGAAACACAAACATAAAAATAATGTCTTTAGCTCAAAGAAGGGTTATTTTAATGCAGTGGGAAGTTTATATGCTACTTGTTATAATACACAGCCTAGAATGTAATCATTCCAAACAAAGTATTATTTTACATAGAGAGCAATCAAATGTATCTCATGAGGGACAGTTTGGAGGGGCTCACTCTATTCTTACAGAGATAATGTAAGAATATCTACTCAACAAGTAAAGAGCTCCTTTTAATTACTAAGACATCAGGTATGTTTAACTGTGTAGTATAAAGAATGGTTCATTGATCAAAAATGATACCTGGTTCAAGAAAGAGGTGTTTCTCTTTCTTTTTTTTTAAGAGTGCTTTTACTTTGAGCATGTTTACTCAATTACTTTAATCCAGGAAACAGCAGCAGGGTAAAAGATGTGTACGATTTAATTTTTAAGTCACAAATGCAAACAAATTATCCAATTTAAATGCCACTTTAAAGTTTACCGTGGTCTTTCTACTAACAAACAGGCTTCATATAGTGTCCCCTTAGCTCTACTTTTGGGGTGACGACAGGACTGCCTTTTTCAGTAACAATTTAGACTGAGACCAGCTTAAACCACTTGTAAATTCATACCCTAAGTATTTACCAGCTTACTACACACCTATACTTCTACATGAGTTGTACTCAGGAAAGGCCTACAAGTAACAGAGCTATTGCAGAGCTGTGGAAGGAAATTAATCTGAAGCATCTGCTGAAGGGCTCTGCAAAACACTTTTACGTTTGATGTTTGCAGAGGGGAAGGACAAACCCTCAAGAGCACAGATGTTCCTCCCAACAGCTTAGCAACTGGGGAAGAATTCAGTACAGCCATCTCAAATCACTGAAATCCCAGCTGATATTAAATATAGTGTCAACTCTACCTTATCAGCTGTGCATTGTCATGGGGTTTACGAGGTAGTAGTTTTAGCTTTCTCCAGTCCAGAAACTCATGGAGGCTGGTGAAAGGGTCTTGAGAAATTGAGCACTTATCCATGTCATTCCATACTTCCACTCCGACCAGGGCTACTCGAATATTTAGTGGCCTATAGAACTAATGAGAAAAAAAAAATAGAAACATGTCTCTCAAATCCATTTTAGACCACATTGAATTAGAATATTTCAACAGAACCATAATGTGCATATGAACCTTTCTTGCAGAAGCTTAAACCATCTCTTCTTCAGGGCAAAAGAGAACACCTGACAGGACTGACTCAGACAAAATACTTTCATGACTTACAAGAAAGAGTTCTGACCTGAATAAATATCGATAAGGCATTCAAAGACATCCAGAGATACGCCACTTCTCTATGTCCCACCCCAGGTTGGTATCTTCCTTCAAGATGAAATGCTGCAACTACCTTCACACATCCTTCACTTCTGAACAAACTTTTTGCTACGGCAGGTGACTCTCTCCGTGGTTGCCCTCCACCACTAGCACCAATGCAATTCAAGAAGTAGGGGCAGCTGCGCTGTACTAGGGTTGTGGTTCAAAACAGTAGCTGAAAATTTAGCCAGAGTCATCGAGTCTTGCTCACAGCAGATAAAAACAAGTGTTTTTAGCACTGTGGGCTACATACACTATTATCGCACTAGTAAATGCCACAATTGCTACAAGGGGGAAGCTGGAGCAGCATTAGCAATGGAGCAGAGATAACAATTCTAATGTGAGACTAATGTGAAGAAGGATTCAAGAATCGATCAAGTCCAGATTTGCCTGACAGTCTGCGAAAAGCATATACTAGATCTTTGTCTTGTTTATATGCATTACAGTCATTTGGATAACATTGGCATTTGCTGAGCATAAATTACGCATGAAACATAAATATATTATAACACGCAAAATTAATTTTGAGCAGGTAACATACAAACACCTGTCCTCCAGCAATAAGTCAGCAAGACAATTATGGAAGAGGTGGCGGTGTCTTCAGCAGCTTGTTTTTAATCAAGAATGCTTCTCCTTGAGCTATTTCTCTTGAAGTATCACTTGATAAGTTCTCAACTAAATTAAGATTCCCTCAGTTATAATTTCACTACTGGACTCCTAATTTTTTCTGGCCGTAGAGCACAACAAAGATAAACTTTAATTTGTTCAAAAAACACTGTAGAGGACTCTTAGCATTTACTGTTTATTGTCAAGATATTACTTCAAATACAAAAAAATCCAGTGTGTGTGTCTCTTTCTTATTGCTCTCACTCAGCCATCAACTTCTGCTTCCTTAAGCACTGCATATTTTTAATTCTGCCATTTTCCTTGGACTATATATCTTATAGACCATGTCTTCACAGGCCCTTTGTTGGCCTTACAATTGGACCATCCCTTGCTGCTGCAAAGGACTTTGCTCTCCAAATTCCTCCTTCAGAATAATCCTTTTTCTATGGGCTGTTCTATATGTGATTATCTCCACCCCCTTCCCAGGTTAATAAAACTCTAGGGCTAAATTGTACATCTCCTTATGAATAGTGCTTCCACAGATGCATGCATCCTACATACAGCAGAGCTCAGAGCTTAGTATGTTGAAGGGCATATGAACGGTTTAAGTTTACTTTTTTACTTTAACTGGTTGGAGACCAGCATTGTTCTGAAATACTGGCCTATTAGGAAAGAAGCATGGTTAGCTCTTTGAAAAGGTGGGTGGATAAGGACATGTGGCAAAGGTTGTGAAAGGTGCTGATCTTAGCACGGCGGCTTTCTTAATTTACTTGTAGAAGAAACATCAATTTCACAGCACCATCCTTCAGAAAGTATAGTAAGTTTGGGAAAAGTGAAATAATGCTCATGGTCTTACCTTATCAACATAGTTTGCAATTTCTATCAGCCTCTGCTTAATTTTTTCCACATCCTTGCCTTGCCTCTGAAACTTGGAATGTAAAGGATCAATGTACTAGCAGCACAAATATCATAGTTTCCCCCCAACAGCCACCTTACTCTGCCAGCATTGTCGGTGATGTTTGGGAATTGCACAGTGCAACCAAAGGCCATGAGCAGACTCCTGTTGGCTTCATGGGACCACGGTCTACCTCAGAATAAGCACAGGCTATGGGATAGCATTTTGGTTCTCACAAAAAGATTTGAAAATCCCTAAGTCTTACATAGGGATCTTTCAGGGACTGATGTTTTGTGTAAAAGAAAAGGCTCTTCTGTTAGCTGTTTCAACTCTTGCAGCAGAGTGATTGTAATTCCCTAACTAGCAGTGTTCATGGAGGCAAAAAAAAAAATAAATAAAAAAATCTTAAGTAGCAAAATAATTCAAACCAAGATTTGGATCTTTGGCTGCCATTCAACTCACTGGAACATTTCTACAGCCAGTCCTGGTTACTCGCTTTGAAGCTCTCTTTGCAAACTGCCAGCAAGGCAGTTGTGCTTCATGCAATGTGATGGCAAAGTAATGCTTCAAAAGCAAGGGCATGATCCTACTGTGTCTTCCAAACAGTGACGGTCCTGCCAAGGACAGAGTCAATGGCAATGAAGACTTAACTAGCTCAGGGAGATCCTGGGCAGTGAATTCATATTGCCTCTTCAATTACTGCCAGACATCCCAGTTATTTAAGAGTCAAATTCCTTATGAAGTATTGCAAGAAATTTTACAATTGACTATCAGTGTTGTCCTATCTTAACAGTGCCTTCCATTGCTTAGCCCTAATTAGGGAAGAAGTTTTACTTTTGAAAACCATCATATTACTGTCTGAAGGACGTTACTTGCGATACCATGGCAGCTGAATGGAGCTACCCACTTCCTCCCTGCGCTTCCCATAACTTTTAATTTTAAGTTTCTTACCTCACGATTATCTGCCACAATAACAAGCTCCACATACTTCGTTGTCTTCAGAGTCTCCCTCTTGTACTGCCAAAAAAGATGAAAATAGTGTTTTGTTTTTGCAATCAGCGACCCTTGGAATCAGCTCTGCCTCAGTCCAGCAAAGTGCTTGCAAGAGGAGATACACAACATCTCAGACTTCCAAAGATTTCACTACATACAGTTTCTCATTGTAATCCTTCTCCTTATGGAAGTTTTCCTTTTATCTACTACTACAGAAATAGTCTACATGGTACCTACAAAAAAAAAAAAATAAAAATACAACCCAGGATTTGATCACAGCAAGCAGGAAAGTGGTACAAAGTCTCTCTCAACCCTTCAGCTTTCTGCAGTTGAAATGTTTGAGTTATCTTTCCTTACAGGAGAATATCATCTCTAGCAGAAAGACCTTTGCTATTTCCAAGGCACATTTAAAGAAATGATGAGATGACTTTTAGCAAACATTTCACACAATAGACAAACTGGCTACTAAGAAAAATGAGAGATAAAGGGATATTGAGTGAAGCAGAGAAGAGATCAGTGGTCAACTGATAAATTATGTAGGAAGAAAACCCCAGGAACAAAACTGCAGAAAAAAACCGGAATGAACTGTCAGTGCCTGGGGAAGTGTATTGGGTTTGTGTGTCAAGGTTTTGGTAGCGGTGGGGCTACAGGGGTGGCTTCTGTGTGAAGCTGCTAGAAGCTTCCCCCATGTCCGACAGAGTCAATGCAGCCGGCTCCAAGATGGACCTGCCGCTGGCCAAGGCTGAGCCCATCAGTGACGGTGGCAGCACCTCTGGGATAACATATTTAAGAATGGGGGGAAAAAAAAAACCTGCACAAGAGAAAACTGCAGCCAGAGAGAGAAGTTAGAATATGTGAGAGAAGGACTCTGCAGACACCCAGGTCAGCACAGAAGAAGGGGAGGAGGTGCTCCAGGCACAGAGCAGACATTCCCTTGCAGCCCGTGGTGAAGACCATGCTAAGCCAGGCTGTCCCTCTGCAGTCCACGGAAGTCCATGGTGGAGCAGAAATCCACCTGCAGCCCCTGGAGGACCCCACGCCGGAGCAAGTGGATGTGCCCGAAGGAGGACCCCAAGGGAAGCCCATGCTGGAGCAGGTTTGCTGGCAGGACCGGTGACCCCGTGGGGGACCCATGCTGGAGAAGATTGTGAGGAAGTACAGCCCATGGAAAGGACCCGGGTTGGAGAAGTTCATGGAGGACTGTCTCCCATGGGAGGGACCCCATACTGGAGCAGGGGAAGAGGGGGAGGAGCCGTCCCCTGAGGAGGAAGGAGCAGCAGAGATGACGTGTGATGGACTGACCGCAGCCCCCATTCCCTGTCCCCTGCACTGCTGGTGGGAGGAGGGAGAGAAATTGGGAGTGAAGCTGAGCCCAGGAAGAAGGGAGGAGTGGGAGGAAGGTGTTTTTAAGATTTAGGTTTTATTCTCATTATCCTACTCTGATTTGATTTGTAATAATTTTTTTTTTTTTTCCCCCAAGTCAAGTCTGTGTTGTCCGTGATGGTAATTCGTGAGTGATCTCTCCCCATCCTTATCTCAACCCACAAGCCTTTTGTTATATTTTCTCTCCCCTGTCCAACTGAGGAGGGGAGTGATAGAGTGGCTTTGGTGGGCACCTGGCGTCCAGCCAGGGTCAACCCACCGCAGGAAGCAAACTAATACTCTAAAAATGGAAGGCATACGTTTAATTTTGTATCTGTATATTCATATAAAGCAGCTGGTCACGCTACTTGCAGTTCTAAATGCGGGTCTAAAAGATCATAATGTTTAGCTGCAAAAAGATCACTGAAGAAAATGAAATGATTTTGTAATAGTTCTAATGATAGCTCCTCTGCTACCCTGAATTTAAGTGACCTATTAATGCCTGTAGAAGTTTTGTGATTTACAGCAGCTGAGCATCTATTTTATCGTTCCTCCCTTATTTCTGGAATAAGACAGTTAGGGAAAAGAGGTCTCAGCAGTGTATCCGATCTTCATGCCAGAACTTAAGGAGCTTAAGCAGATGTATGACCTACTAATGACCAGGATGTCTTGAACTAAACTAATGCTCTATAACCTAAAACATGACTAAAGCTTTCCAAAGCAAACTGTTCCAAGGCAAACTGTGTGATCCCCTAAGCTAAGTCAGGGCTGGACATCACTTTCCAGCCAAATTTCACAAAGTTTTCTTCACATTACCAAAGTGGTGTTCTTTGTTATCTGCAGATTAGTGATTTTGAATGTTTTGCAAGAAGCATTGTGTGTAGAGGAAAGTGATAGATGTAACCTTTAATAACTCTGATTTTCAAACTCATAAGTGTTACACAGCCTTCAAACTACAGTAACTGGAAAATGGGTAAGTTCCATTTGGACAGTATTTATGAACTGAGAAAGCAGTAAAAGCTATCATCGATGAACTAAACATCAATGATGCAAACACCTCACAGGATTACACTTCTTAGGGGGTCTGACAAATGAGCTCAGGTAGATATTCTTACAACTTCTCCTGGTACTGGGATTCTCTGTCACCTTCTTGTACTCTGCTGGAGGCAACTGTCACCAATATGGGGTCAAGGTGTGTGCACAGACTTGATGGACATGCACATGCCTTGTCTGCCACACAGGTCATCAGCAGTGCCTAGTGCGATGCCAGCTGGGAAGCAGGACACCAGGGAATCAGCATGTCCCCTCCTGCTGCTCCTGGAACAGCAGCAGATGCAATACAAAGGGCCTGCCATGTCTCAGTAGACTTCAGTGGAACCTACAGTGCTCTGGCAGAGCTCAATTTACCTCTCTGCAAAATACATCAGACATGAGGGAGATGCCACATAAGGCGAATGACCATGTGGGTGGTGTTTGTGATGGAATTGATCTCTCAGACACTAAAAGTCTAACATAAACCTGACATTTATTATGTGGCCTTGATCGGAGATGTACCCCCAAGGTGCCTCTAGCCTTCTTCCAAATGAAGAGTAAAAGATGACACATTCCAGGTAGAAAGGTGTAAGAAGAGCTCTGTTACATCAGTCAGTTTAAACCATTCACTTTTTACCAAGAGTAAAACTGTTTGGACTGGAGAGAGTTAGCCTGAGAGAAGTTGGCCAGCAGAGTATAATCATGTAAGCCTCTGGTGACTGATTTGCATAACTAATCCATTCTTGTGATTTACCCAAAGGCTATGTGCCTGCCTTGGATACAATATTTATTTGTAAAATATACCTAATTATGACTTATAGAATCATAGAATCGTTAAGGTTGGAAAAGACCTCTGAGATCATCTAGTCCAACCATCAACCCAACACCACCATGCCTACTAAACCATGTCCCACAATGCCACATCTACACGTTTTTTTTTTAATACCTCCAGGGATGGGGACTCCACCACCTCCCTGGGCAGCCTGTGCCAATGCCTCACCACTCTTTCAGTAAAGACATTTTTCCTCATATCCAATCTAAACCTCCCCTGGCACAACTTGAGGCCATTTCCTCTCATCCTATCGCTGGTTACTTGGGAGAAGAGACCAACACCCCCCTCACTGCACCCTCCTGCCAGGGGGTTGCAGGGAGCGATAAGGTCTCCCCTCAGTCTCCTCTTCTCAAAACTGAGTTCCCTCAGCCGCTCCTCATTCATTCAGCTTGCTCTCTGCAGCCGACTGCATCAATGCACAAGCTGTTGCCTGAGTTAATCTTTCAGAAAAATGAAGAGTCAATAATAAAGCCATGATAAATATACACGATGGAAGACAATATGCTTTGTTCCACTGACCATTGTCTTTCTCCCCTGCTTATACCACACCTGATCCTACCACAAAACTGCTGTTCCATGCCACTGTAGCCCTTCCTCAGGCTCCCCAGCCTGGGAATTGGCGTGGCTTGGATTCGTACTGCAATGTTGCAGCCTCTCTCTTTCTCCATGATCCACTTGCCCCGAACGGCTCACCTGTCTGATTTTCAGTCTACCAGCACCACCAAAATGGCTTTTTTGTGTGGCTACAGAGAAAACACCATACTGTAGGGGCTGTCTTACACATCGGGCTTGCTTTCTGTAGAATTCTATCTCAATGGAGCTCAACTGGAAAACACACTCCCTGCTGCAATTTGAGGGTTCACTGAGTTATGAAATGACCCCATACTTATAGAGACCTAGCTGCAATGGGGCAAAACTTGTCTGCACACATCTGCTACCTTACCTGACTTGCTCTATTAAATCTCACGTTTGGATCTGGGAAGCTGAGTCTACCATTTGTCCCATCGTTTATCTGTATTTAAACCTAACTCAAAGGCTAGTCTAACTTTGTGATATATTGATCTCACAGTTCAGCTCTGCTCAATAAGAATTTCGTGTATGTGGCTGAGTGAAGGGTCGGGGAAAAAAGCAAACAAAAAGCTCCCCCCAAACCCACCAAGAAACCAAAAATTTCATCACAACCTGAACTTGAGACTAGATTTCTGCTTACTTCTGTCACCCAGTGTAATCTGGAGCAGCCTTACGTCTCCATACTTTGCAGGTCGTCTTTATTCAGTATGCCCTGACAGTCTACTTAAGCTGATGACAACATTGAAATGTGAAAACTCACTCCACGCATTACATTTGACAACTTTAAAAATTCATACATTAGGAGCGCATCCAGCATACTCTCTCTATATTGTACCTATCCATATGATGTGACTGTTGACAGGTTTTATAATTATGTCCACTGAACCACAGCAAAAATATTTTTCAGATATTTGAGGTGAATTATGGCACACAGTTGAAGCCATCAACAAAACGTGAGAACCATGAGGATAGCAGTAAAATTGTTTTGATTGTATCAGCTGGTTGTATGCACATATTTCATTTCAGTTTCCTAGTGTTGCATTGATTACTTCAGCGAAATTCAGTCAAAAGTCACAAAGATTTTGGGGAAACCTTAATAAAGTTGTAAAAAGTACTTTTCCAATGCACACATTTTTAGAACTATGCTTAGCCCATAAAATGGTATATGCAAAGGCTAATGCATTAGATGTAATATTTAATATTCCTAAAATGTAAAATAACTTAATTCCACTACATAAATAATATCTAGGGATGTCATTTAGGTTGCTTTCCTTAACAATTAACCTGATGTAGTAGTAGGCTTAGTTGTACATGCAAGTAAAATCCCAATAAGTGACATTTAATAAATGCCAAGGGCACATTTGTATCATCGTATAATTTCTGAACACCTAAACCAGTCTTTTCTACGATCCTCATCCAATACACAGATGAACTTATTACAGTATTTCCTCTTCCTGATTTTCAGCTCATTTAATTTTCTACAGTTCCCATTAGCTAGCTGCATTTCACGTTAAGTGCATTTCTTCCTACATAAAAACAACTGCAATAATACATCTGTAAAATAATATGGTGAGAATTTGTTTTGTCTGCATAAGATACTTTCCTACTAGAATGTAAAAGTTCAAAACCTAATACTAGCAAAGCATCACAGCTATCATGTTCTCTTCCATCTTGGGTGGGCAAGAACTTTTCCAGACATTGCTCAGTCTTCTTATGGGGTCTTAAATTCTGGCTACAATCATACATAGACCAAAATATATCACCATAATATGAAACCATGGACTTTTCTGTGCCCTCTCATTACCAAAAAGCAAGTAAAAAGCAAGTTGTGCATGTAGGATCAAGACAAAGTAATAAAGCTTTAGCAAATCGTGTAAGCATATGCTTAGTTTTAAGCATCCACTTAAGCACATGATGTCAACAGAAGTTGACTGTATGGTTTAACGTTTTGTTCAGAAGGGACTCTTTGTAACAAAGAGTCATGGCAGGCAGTAATATGGAAATGCTACCAGAGGTGTACTTGGCAAACCAGAAACATAAAAGTGCATCATCCACCTACCCTGCCAGCTCGAGAATGGTGTGATGTGTCATTGTCATCAGCTCTCATGGCAGAGATGTCCAGCTGGTGGCCACAAGATCCTGGGGCTATTTTCAGATTCTCTGCTCGGTAGATCTTGTGTTCGCTTGTAGCACCTTCTAATGGCTCCAGAATGAAGCTTTTGTTTTCAAATACAATAATTCCCCTGTTACAGAAGAGAACAGAGTAAGATGCATGGTTTTCAAGGGCTAAAGTATATTTGTCTACAACAAAGTTACAACAGGTTTTAGTAATGACGGAGTATGAAAAAGCAAAACGCTGATTTACAGTGCCATGGTCAGGTGGAGCAGGAAACATCAAAGCTGTATATTTGTCATTGCAGCACACTATACTTTAAAAGAAGCAATGGCTCAAAGAAAATTTTCTTCTTCTGAAGTGCTGCACTGTAGAGCAAAATTATATTTGTGTTTTATGTGTTTTCCATTCTCCCAGTGATGCATTGCCATTGCTGAGTGGAGTCATGATGTGTGTGCTTCTGAGGACCCGTGGCAAACTGTAATGAACAAAAGTGTGGTGAAATGCTACAGAGGGAAAGTATTCATTACGATCTGCAGTGTGCATTATACCTTTTAAGCCAAATGCCGATGCAAGCATCAATTCTGCCAGAGGAAAGAGGCAAAAAGGATTATTAAATATTGCACAGTGGGACAGCAGAATGAAGCTCAGATATATTAACCAGTGGATTCCTGTTTAGCTCATTGTACTACCCAAAATAATAATTTTTACAGCAATACCACCTGCTCTCTGAGGATCTCAAAGATTTTCCATCAGAGAAAGCACTCCGGTTGCACTACTTTAAGCTACAGTATGCAAAGAGGAAAGAGGGGTTTAGGAAGAGATACAACACCTTGCTCCAAGAAACATGTGGAAGAACCTAGGACACGTAGCCAATTCTGGGCTTCATGTGCTGCCTCCTAACCAAAAACCGCTCTCCCTGTATACTCCAGACAACTCCCCAAATAAAAGCCATGCTTGGGTTCTTGTGCTGGGTCCTGCCCAATTATTCTGAGCTGAATATCTTTCCAGTTCCTCCTGCTGAGGAAGCTGCTGGCATAAGGCTGCTCTTTCAGCTCAGCACAGGAAATGTAGGCAGTGTGGTATGCATGTCCATGGTCTGCGCATGCTGGAATAGGCTTTCTGGGACTATATGGCATCAGGTAGGACAATCTCCAACACCACCGCTGGAATTAGTAATTATAACTGCAACTGTAGGACCACAGACTAAGACTGCTCTGCTGTACATCAGGACCGGCACACCATAAGAAGGTGTGAAGTAGGTTTACAGACAGGGCTCAGGAAGAAATTACTGTAAGAGAAAGGAATTTAATATTCTGTGCCTAACTTGCAAGTGTCTAACTCGCATCCTGAGCACATACTGCCAACAACACAGGAGGGTCCTAGATAATTCCTACATCGAGCTGGACATTAGGTTTTGTTGGGTAACTGTGTGATCAGCAAAAGGCACCCATTAGAACCCATTTCTTTTTTTCTAAACTAGGGATAAGCATTTGCTTATGGGGTGTTGTAGACATTGATCAATTAGACACTACACTGAATAGTGCACTGCATTACTAATTTCTTCCCTGTCTTTAAATTATGAAGGCATTAATCCCTAAGCACTGGCAAAGGTCCAGCAGCAGTCATTACAATCTACCTACCTGGAATTCCATGAAACTTTTAATTGGCCAAGGCATTCTTCCTCAATTCCTCCTCTAAACTGCTCTACACTGTCTATATAAGCTATTAAACAGCGACCATTTTCAGCCCAAAGCTGGCTGTATTTTATTACCGTGTCTTTTTGGTGTATAGGAAGTGTCTGCTCTTTTTATTTCTGTCTGTACTGCAACAAAGATAAGATACTACAATCGTTGTGAGACCGATACGTGTCTCTGTACAATTCTTCTACAGAAAGCTAAAAAAAGAAAAAAAGGGAAAAACAGGAAGGATCCAGAAGCAGGTTAATGACACCATAAAGACTGATTTAAAAAGGAACAGTAAAATTATTACGAAAAAGCTGCCCTAGCTATGCTATTCCTAGCAAGATATGATGAAGAAACTCAGTCTTTGGCCTCCTAATCGGTTAACTGAAATTTTCTTTCCAAGCTGACTGCACAGTTTTGCTACAAAACATCATTAGCATCAGTTCAGCCAAGCCAACTGATGACCATTTTACTGTTAACTAGAACATCTAGAAGTCCAAGGGGCGGGGGGGGAAAGACTGGAAACCCATGATATTACAGGCTGTGCAACAGCATTTGCAGGAGCCTTCTTTACTGATCTGAACCCAGAATCAGGGTCTGACCATTCATTTGTAGCTTCCTTAGTACCCTTGGCAAATCAGGTAAGATATATTATTTACCCATCGCACAGGCATGCTGTGTATGATGGATCACAGTCGGAAAAGCATGACAGATTTATCACAGCAACCCTTGTAGCTACGGCTAGGATACCCTATACCATGTGTGACACGTGAGACACCTCCAAGCAGGTCACCCCATGATTTGAGTAACCTTACACCCTACAGTTCTAAATTATTTTCAGATCTGACTTATTCCTTGAAGAATTTAGGAAACTAGGACACCATATTCCCTTTACTCCAATAATCAGCAAGTATGTAATCAGCACAATCAAATAAGGACTGTTGTCTTTCCCTTGTGCAATTAATCATTTAATTTTGGAAGCAGCTGGAACCAGCAGTGGAGGCAGAAGTCCATTAGTCCCTGTTTGAAACAGGCCAGCTTGACCATCTCCCTTTACTGACAACTCAAAATGAACATAAAACCATGAAGGGTTTTATTTTTAATGTTAAACTTCATCCTGCTTAGAACATTAGCTTAAAAAAATAGAGACTTTAATAATTTTAATTATTTACACTAGAAAGGGAGAGACTTAGTAGTATCCTTTTACTGGGTAAAGATCTCTCTCTTCTTTTTTTTTTT
>VZTL01041531.1:21454-34562 GCA_013400535.1 Scopus umbretta
TTTTAAAGCCAGCATCGTGGTGTCAAGAGTTCATAGTCAAAACATGCTGCATCAACACCAGGTTTCCAATGCACCCCTCGTATAGCCATCTACTGTCTAAAATAACTAAATAACCATTTCTTTACCTCTTATTTTCTTTAGCTGCAGAGGATATGGACAAATGAACAGATATGAAAGTGATTAATTTTGTTTTCTACTGGGCGCACCAGAGCCAGGGCAGCCGATTCAACTTGCCACTGAGACTCCCATCCCAAGTGACAGCATGAGCCTTTAAGAACAGTTCTACCTTTGCATATGAAGCAATCCCATCGTAAAAAAAATTCTGCAGATTTGGCATAAATGAAAAGATACTTTTCATATATATAAAATATACTTGTGACCATCTGTAATAAGATAATGAATATCAAATATGAATTATCTTGGCCAGCTCTCTGTTTTTGACTAATTTTCTTTTCCTACAATTGCATTTTTCCCCCATTGATCAGTGCCAAGCACAGCACCTTAAAAATGTAACTAGTCAAAAACTATGGTTCCTTTCTTTTTTGGTGTGGCAGGATTAGATGAACAAAACCAAGCAGTCATTCAGTACTAAAAATTTGATGAAAATAAAATAAATCCAAAATTACTTTTTTCCTTCTACTCTTGTCAGGTGTTTCAAAAAAGCCTCTGTTACTCCTACACCATTTCTGCGTCTTTTTCTTGAACATGGTTATCCCACACTCCTGAGTCAACCTATGTTCCCCGAAGACCAAGACAGTGCAATTATTCCATTTTTCAGGAGGCATTAATGTTAAATAATACAATGTTTTCCAATGTGGCAAATAGTGTATTAAACTACAGATCCCCAACCAAAAATTACACAAGGAACCCCAAAGGGATTTCAGCAACTCTGCGAGTACTTGATAAATATTTGGGAAAAATGCAATATAAAGTATACATTTTTTGGTCTCCAGGTATCTAATTCATGGCACCTGTGTTTTCCCCCGGTCCCAAACTATACTGATGCTGGGGAAGTCAGAAAGGTCTTACAAATGAGCCAGGCGGGAAAGATAAGAGACAATTCAACCCCTAGCTAAAACTATCAGGCTGTCCTTTTCATCACTGGTAGCAGGGAGAGAGGGAAAAAAAAAATTCTATACCATACAGCATGTCCAGACACCAGTTCACAGGCTCCAAGCCAACTGGAAGCAGCTTCAGTGTGGTCTTGAGCCTGAGCTAATATTTTACTCTACCTCTCAACAGGGTTTGAGTCCTGCTCCCGTCTGGTGGTCAGCACCAGATAAACCACATCCACATTGCTGCTAATCAGCTCTAAACATGCACATTGGTATTTGCATACTGTACGCCATTGTACGCCATATGGGCACACGGAGAATGTGTGTATGGGATGGCCTAGGAGGGGAGAACTCTCTCCATCTCAAAGAAATGAAAACATAACTTTAGTAATTAATTTATTATTAATTGCTGTTTAACTTGCCAGGAATCTCTCAATTGTGGAAATGCAATTTGATGGAATAATTCCACTATTTAAGTTGTCGATAAACTCAAAGGTGATATTTTTTCTTCTTAAAAAGAAAAACCAAAACAAAACCTAATGCGAGGCCAGCCATATTTCATAAATCAACAGGCTTTAGGAAATCTCAAAATATAAATGGGATTTTTCTTTTCCAACTTGTCAGCAGAAGCAAAGGCCCTGCCAACATAAACCATCAACGCATACTTGTCTGAGAAATTGTGATGCTGAAGTAAAACTTGGCTAGGACAGCATTATATGAAACTGTTATATATTATTCGGCTGTACTATACAGGGAAAGTTAAGTAAATCAATAAATCTGATATCCATGAATGCAATTAAACATTTGGTTTTAATGAAGCTCAAAGTTATACTCATTTCTAAACAATAATAATAAAAAGCTCTATTACCACTGGAAGAGGAATGTAGATGTTTTCACTTTGTAAGAAATTAATTAGACTATAGAGGGCTGTCATGCTTACAGACCACATATTCACATTAAGTCTGGTTTTGCCCACAGACACAGCGAAAGACTGTGCAGTACTCATGTGCCACCTAAAAACCTACAGGACCTTCGTTTCATAATTAATGCTACAGCTTCAAAAGTAAAAAGGACCAATCCCACAGCTGTACCACTCATTTCAATGAGAGTTTTAGGTGAATGGATAACAGAATTGGAGCCTTGTGGCCCTGGAGTGTTGTTCTCGTGATGGCGGTACGACAGTTACCGCAGTGTTTTTCATGATATCAGAAGGTGATCAGTAAAGTGATAGGGCATTTTTATTTATTTTTCCTATCAATTCTACATTCTCAGGATTTTGTATAACAAATTCCCAGGCAAGTAAGCAGGCAAACAAACAAAAGAGGAAGAAAAATGAAGTAGAGAATTAAGACTTCACTTTTAGTCTGTTTTAGTTAGTTGCAGATTAATGCTATTGGGATAAATGAATAAGATGATCTGTGGACTGCTTTTCTAATGGGCTAGGTGATCTTTAGATATTTGCCAAATGGTCTGGTCATTCTTTAACTTTAAAGGACCAGGAAATACAGAGAATGGGAGCTGGACTCCAGAAACAGGACTACTCCTGTCTCCACCACTGCCCCTGGGCAGCCTTGGATAGGCAATTCAACCTCTTTCTGCATCAGTTCCCCATCTTTAAAATGGGGTAAATTTTAGCAACCACACACAATAACTACTACTATCGATGAAAAGCATCACGCAAGACTCAAGTAATACCGTTATCCTACTATACTGCACATCAGGATTCCATTAAAATAACAAGTCTGACCCAAATCAACAAAGGGCAACATCTCAAAGGGAGGTTAAAGCAGCAGCATTATTGGTTTTAGGTATTGCAGTAGTGGTAGAGGTGTTCTCACACAGACATATCATTAGTCAACTACGTTTTATTCCAGCCAATCCCTTTCATTAACCTGAAAATATATTCTATAGCACAGTGTCTAAAATGTAGTCATACCCAGAGACTACTGTAGCACACACTTTATCCTTTCTCAGCGCAAGACAGATTTGTCCAGAGAGAATGCATATTGGTCTGCAACTTTGATGCCTGGAATTTAAGCAGGGAGCTACTTGAATTGAAAGTGATAATGCAATTTCATGTCCAGCATTTGGGTTGCAAGAAACAGTAATTGTGTTATCAGAGAAAGTGTCACATGTGAGCTCAACTGGGAGGGTGACAAGACAGACCAAGGAAAGCAGAGATACAGATTATGGCACGAAGAAAATGAAAGCAGAGAAAAATGAAGAAGGAAAAAGATGCTGGCATCGGTGCCAATTTAGTGAGCACATTTTATAGCACTGTGCAGCAAATGGCGTAACAATAAAAGAAGGCTTGGTTCAAGCTTGCACTTCACATTGAGGCTCATAGGATGCTTTTTCAAGTCACAAAATGAATAAAGACATTTGTAGTTTTAGTTTTGGGTTTTTCTTAAATTAAGTGCTGTCAGACACAGACTTGATGGAGAAGGGGCAGGCTCAAACAGCCAGGTATGATGCTTGCCCTAGCAGTAGCAGTGATGCTTGGGGGATTACTGTGCACCTAGAGACTGTGCATACAATTGTCAAAGAATGGACATAATGTTCATCTCAGATCACAGAGGTGACTGTGATCCAGGAGCTGTTTACCACTTGAACAGCCAGAATACAGAAGCTATGAAACCCCAGAAGCTGAATGCTTTCTAACATTAAGCTCAAAAACCTTCAGTAGTTTCACAGTCAGGTAACTTACAAACCATGCGAGACGTTTATATGAACTAAAAGCTCTTCAGAAAGTATGGAGAAAAAGCACACATCCAAATCGGTGCTTTTCTCAACTGGGATTTTCTCCTAAATTCTTCTTTGGATGAAATCTCCCCTTCTGTGGGGAAATCATGCTTGAGGAGTCATGAGGAATTTAATTTTTTTTCCTCACTGGTTTCCTACTTCCATTCCTTTTTTAAATAGTTGATGTCTGGAGTGTCATATTTAAAACCCGTCTTCAGCTGACTGTGTCTGGGATGCAGTGAGTTCAGCCAGACCATTTGAAAAATGGATGGCTCTGGTATTGGCGGCCTCATGCAGCATAACTATGTAATCCCATTAAAAAATGACCGTCTATTCAGTTCTAGGGCCTTGTCCCCATCACTGTCACTGTGGACACAGCATCTTCCAGTCACTGATGAGGTTGGACAATGACTGAATACCTTTTGTATGTGAGAATAGGCTTATTATCAAGCAATTGGGTAAGGCTGAGGGATTCTTAGGACTTTCAAGAGCATTTTGGTGTTTCAGGAAGAAAAGGCTTCCTTTCCTTTCTACCAAGGCATTTCTGAGAGCACCTCCCAAGCTCCCCCCACCAGAGAGGTCATTGTGAATGCCTTTGTAGCTGCATGTCCCTGTGCCAGTATCCTCTGCCAGACCCTGGACCATGGAGACTGTGCTCCTCTTCAGGCTGCATTTTTGTGTGTATCTGCTAGGTTCTGCACTTGCAGAGAAAGTAATAGGGGAAAAAAATCACTCAAGTCTATACCAATTTATCACAGAAGAGGTGTGTGGTGGCTACAGGCCAAAATTATTTGCTAAAAACTTGAAGAGCCTCCGAGCTCGATAAACAGAAGGATATTTCCTGAGGACAGGAAGGAAACGACTTGACTTTGTCATACCTTCACCTTCCCACAAGCTTTGGCGGTCTAATTGGCTTTCTTATCCAGCTGGAAGCACCGGAAATCCTGATTACCCATTGTTCCCATTTTGTGCATTCAGCATTTACTGTCTCCTCTCTGCCATTCAGCTCTTCCTCCTCCGGAGGAGCCAGCAGGGTACAGATTATGGCATGATTATATTCTCTTCTAACCTGCATTTTAGGCAGCTATCAATGTCAATCCAACTATTTATGCCATTGTAATCCTATGTGAAGTGAGGCATTCGAATGTTATGTCTGAGAGGACGTAACATAGCTGGAGTGCCCATGTATGAGAGCCAAGTTTACTCCTCACTTGTCGTTATATCCTACCCTTTCTATCTGCCTGAAAAATGTAAACTAGTCAAACCTATCTTAGTTTGCAGATTTCAGACTTTATTCTTCCTGTAGCTCATCATAGACTAATCATGACATACTTACAGGCTAATAACACATCTCAAATGCTCAACCATGTGGCTGCACTGTAAGTAAGAACTTGATGGTTGTGTTCAGCCAGAGCAAGGTTGCCCCAGCGCAGCACCTTATCTCTGGCCATGGCCAACAGCAGATACTTATGGGTAAGATATGAGAACATAACAAGCACACCCCACTTGGCATCCCCAGCTCTGACAGCATGAGTGTCAGGGACATCTTTGGGTTTAACAGCTCCCCTCCCTGAATCGCCTCATCTTTTTTGAATCTACTGGGTTTTTCTACACTGACACCCACCTGTGACGGTGAGCTCCACAGCTACATTCCGTGATGAACAAAAAAGTACTTTCCTTTGCTCTAAAGTTTCATTTACTGTCTCCGAATTTTGGGGTTATGAAAAATATTCAGCAATTGTCCCCTCTTCAGCAAGACATTCAACCTCGTTTCATCATACCCCTTTCCTCCGTCATCTCCCTTCAAAAGTGACAAGTCCTAGTCTATTTTCTCTCCTTGGATAAAAGCTGTTCCATACCTTTGATCATAATTTTTGCCCTTCTCTGTACCTTTTCTGGATATAGTGCTTCCTTTTCTGAGATGGGGATGGGGAGGGGAAAACGAGAACTGCATGCAGAATTCAAGATGTGAGTGCACTTTGGATTTATAAAGTGGTAATGAGGGTTTTTGTTCTATCCTCTATTTCTGTCTCAGTAATTCCTATGATCCTTTTTGCTTCTTTGACTACTGCTGAGCACTCAGGCTTCACAGCATGCTAAAATGTGGAACTGATTCTTTATGACTAGTTTCATGTCTTTTAATGAACTCTCCTAAACTGGGGGAAAAGACACAGTCCCTACCTATCCCCCACCTGGAACAATGCCCAAGGTGCCCATCTAGTAGGAGTCGGAGGACATTTGTGCTCTGAGATGTCAGTGAGGTGACAGCTTGCACTTCCTTTCAGTAGGTGTTTTTCAGGCACTTAAACTTTAGCCCCATGAAACAGCTGTGTGGGGTAGGTAAAAATCATTAAATGAATTTCACAGATGGAGAAACTGAGACAGAGGGATTTATCCAATTCACTTAGAAACTCTCACAAAGCCAGGAACAGACTGAGAACGAGACCAGTCTTTCCTTCCCCTGGTTGCTGCAAGCAAAACGGCTGCCCCAGGGACTGTCCTCACCCGGGGCCCAGTACCACGTGATGTCTTTATGCCTGCAGCTTGCAGTCTTTTATCACACCATGGAAAAACAAAAATCCCTCCTCCAGCAAGTTGGTGGGCAAGTAAGCATCCTATCCTATCCTACCCTGTTCTGTCCTATCCTATTCTATGCAAAATTATTCTTTAAAGTTGTAATACGAGTAAAGTTGCCAGCAAAGTAAGCCATGAGGTAGTTTTGAACTGTCCTACTTCTCCTCATATTATTTCAGACTGGATCACATGCAGTAAATCCTATGATTTATGAAGGCACCTTTAAAGGTCATCTAGCCAAATCCCCTTGCAATAAGCAGAGACATCTTCAACTAGATCTTTCCACCCAAATTCTTGAGGGACACATTGCCACAATAACATTTTGGTGGTAGAGGTATACGGTGACCTGTGGGCCTGGTTCTGGAAGATGCTTAGTATTCTCAGGATCTCAGTGCAGTTACTTGGCATTTCACACCACCTGGCCTTTTATTCCTAACCAGTTTTAATGAGAAGGCCTGGATGGTTCAAGGAGCTGGCAGTGCATTATGAAACCTTTCAGATAGACATCGCTGGCTCAGATCAAGCACAGGTAATGACTGGAAGTTATTACTATTGGCTGTCAGGATGTGAAATGAGTTTTGTGGAGTAAGTCAACAAGCACCCTCACCACAAACTTTCATCACACATGGACTCTCTCTTCACCAACCTCAGCAGTGAATGCAGCAGCCAAATGGGCATGGGTACTGAGATATGTCCTCAGTTGTTCTGCTAGAGCAAAACAGGCATTGGCAGGGAAAATTATGAACACTTGTACTGAAAAAGATGTTGCTACTCTTTTCCTATGGGGAAGGAGCCTCATACTGTCAGCGTGCAGTGTGGGGATTTATCTGCGATAGTGCCAGATGAAAGAAAAATGTCACTGCCAGCATATGTTGCCTTGACATACCTGACTACCTAAAACTGGGAAACGACCCTGTGAGCTACACAATTGTAAAAAGAGTACATTAGAGAAGAAAGAAAAATGCTTTGAATGTGTGGAGAAGAGTAATTTCTCTTGAGACTTCTTAATTTCTTAGGTAGCTCTGGAACAAGGCATCGGTGCAGACCCTGTTCCACACAGTGCAAATTTTCCCTCTGGACCTTGGAGCAATGCAATCCCTTCACCTAAAATACTGAGAGCACTGCACTGTATTTTTACAGGCTGCAAGAATGACTGGTGAACCCAGATTGCCACGGTCCATGCAAGGTGTTAATTAGAGTAAACTTGTGGAAGATGCCAGATACATACAGAAACACCTATAACACCCGTCTCCATGTGGGAATGATCCACAGGAATCCCATCCACTACAGCAAATGGGTGCCTCCCACAGGCAGAGGGGTTCTGGTAACAAACTGCTCGCTCTGCTGCTGTCTGTCCCAGAGCTCCGTTATAAAAGCCTTGATAATACCACTATTGCACAAAATGCAAAATCAAGGGAATAAGACTCCAGCTACTCATGCTGTTTGTAGATAAATTAAACAAACTCAGAAAAGGTTGAGACAGCTGGAAATCTGACAGGAAAACTGGGTTTTCCAGGGAGAACATTAGAGCCAATTTACAGTTAATTACTGTGATTTGGAACAGCTCTGTGAGTAAATACCAGTCTCTGATTGTCCAAGTAAGGAAGATAATTGTTTCCTGAACTGTGTCCATTGTGTATTTAAAATGTTGTCAGCCTGTTCCTTTCTCAAACTCAGAAGAGGTTTGGTTTTCGGCAATGTGAATCTGCTGCTTGTATGTTAACAAGTAGCTAAAATCCTCATGCTAAGCATCATACCTGCCATGAATGCAATTTATTGAGCTCCACAGCCGTATTTATAAAGCAATCTCTCCTAATGGTGAGGCTGCTGGATGATGCATGAGTTCACAGCTGCAAACCAGTCCTGCCCTCACTGGTGAAACAGCTTTGAGGACAAAAAAGACTGGAGGGCCACCGAGCACCACCAGCCCGAACACGCGCCAAGCACCACACTGCTGCGAAAGGGTAGGCAGGATGGGGATGGGCAGCAAGAGAGAAGGGACATCATGGAAAACTGCATCATCACTTTCTTTTTTTTTTTCTCTTCAGAGCAACTAGAGGGAAAATGTTTTTACAGAGATTGTATCAACATTTGAAAAATTGATATCGATACATTCATTAAAAGGTGAAAGAAAATCTCAACGAGTCCTGGAATGGTTTCTTAAGGAGCTCAAGTATTACTGAAACATTGGCTCACCTGAGTCCAGAGCAGGTGCTGAGACTGACGGAGGAGTCGGGGTACCCTCGTACGTTGCCGTGGTAATAGCAGTGACCCTGATTGCAAAAAAGAGAAAACATTTCAGTAATCATAAAAGCTCTTCGCCCTCTTGTTTTCTCATGGTTTTCAAAACTGTTTTCAATTTCATTCAGAAGCACATTGACAGCACCTTTCCTGCCCCACTAAATATTCACTTTGGACTCAACAGTCCAAAGGCTTCCTAAATGGAAACCTTGGGTGGTTTTAAACCCCAGAGGTTGGGGTAGCGTTTTTGTTGTTGTTGTTGCTTTGTGGTTTTTTTTTTTTTTTTTTTTCAAAGAGGGTCAATGGTATTTAAATTGCATGACTGACAACCTTTTTCTGTGTTATTTTGTTAAAGCAATGATATGGAATATTTTATCAAATGAATCAGATAAGCATTTTTCATTTTACAGCTGACACATTTTACTACTTTCTATAGACGCACACATTTTTATTCCAGGTCATTTACATCTATGTATGTCTATAGGAGGTAGATATGTATAAAGGGAAGTATAAAAAAGGCCAAACCCAACCCCATAGCTTCAAAAAAATCACAGAGAAAATGAAGGGGAAGGGAAACAGGTTGGAAAGGAAACCTGTTATTGAATTACCCAACTGAGTGACTGCATGTTATTAAGAACAACCAAGAATAAGAGGGTCTTCTATTTTGAGAGGCAACAATCCAATTTCATTTTGCAGCTAGGTTATTGTATTTCCTTAATAATTCACTGCTTGCAAAAGGCACCCACAACAGAGATACTTTCTCAGCACATACACATATCTGTCTGGAATCAAGGTTAATTTTATTGTTGACTAAAGGTTATATTACATTCCCAATTATGTGACTGGCTGGAAAGCAATGATTGTGTCACGTCCAGCATTTCTTTTCTCATGGCTCCTTTGAATGCCACCTGGAAACTGAAAACACTGTTGTAAAAGGTTCCTATCTTATTAGTGCAAAGGAAAGTTATCACTCATGCTTCGACCTGTCATCTCACTGTGCCTTTTTATTACTTGGTTCATTCACATCCATCTAGCTGCATTAATTAACCTTTTCAGTTTTGGGGCATGGTTTTCACTTACAAAGCCGCACATAGTAGACTTCGGAAGACCACCTTGATTTTGTTAAAGGAAGCAATAGCCATGAAAATGCTGGGCAAGATAGAATAAGTCAGATATGAATTTTCTGCAAATAAGGTTATACCATGAAAAATATTTGTTTAGAGCATTTATACTTCCAACATGAGCAACTGAACACAGAACAGCAACATCAGACTTCTTAAATAGAAATCTCAGTAGCTTTTCCCAGTGAAAGAAATGACAGAAACAGGGTAATAGTGTTTTACTCTTGGGTATTTTTATCGTCGGTACTCATAAGGAGTCAGTAACACATTAGCAAGGATAAAGCCCCAATAAAAGGGAGGAAGTCATAGACTGAATTTTTGGGGGATGATTGCTTCAGTCACAATTGCTGTGGATATCAAAGTTTTCAGCATGAGTGTACTATTTCACTTTATTTTAATATTATCAGTTACATGCATCCAGTTGATAAGACAGCAGAAAAAACAACACCTCAGCACTGACTCTCATACACTGACCCTGAAACAGCCTAAACCCAAAAATAGTTTTATTCTTGTCACTTAAAGTTAAGTATAAGGCAGAGGTGCAGTTCAGAGCTTCGGGGTTTAGCATCGCTCATGTTAAGCATAGTCCTCAGTGAAAAGGGGAGGGCAAGCTGATATCTCATCCCACACAGGCTGCTGCTGCACTCTAGCTGTCTTTATCAAAGAGTGAATTATGGCAGAGGTCCTGATTTCTTTCCCTCTCTACACACAACTTGTCATTTTATTAACGTTGAGCTCCTTGTTGTGGCCCATTTCACAAATTCTCTGAGATCCACATGCTATATGATGCCAAAGTTCAATACCGAAAATGTAAACTTATCAGACCATGGCCTGCAATTGGACTGGTAGAAAATTGATTTCTAGCTCAGTAACTCCACTGAACTGCAGGATTTTTTTTTCTCCTATCAAATATTTTTATTCCTGTAAACTAGTATATAAAATGGATGACCCCCTAAAACCAAATAATTACCATGGCTGATTTGTCATACTTAAAGAAGTACTCTATCCTTACTTGAGACCATTTAACAAATACCAGCTTTTGACAACTGCAAATTTTTCAAGTGCTACAAACCAGAAAAATAACCTGGACACTGACTCGTGTGCTAGAGAAACTCCCCGCATGACAGCCCTATAAACCTGACGCGGTCTGACCTCCAAGCAGAATTTGACTAAGCAACTTTTCAGTTGGGAAATTGGATTTGGTTTCAACTACAGACTATATTGATGTCCTCAGTGAAGAAGAGATATGAAAATAAAATCACAGAGACTTATCTTTTTTAAACCATATTGCAGCATTTAATGAAAAATGAATTCACTGATCTCTCAAAAAATATTTTAGGCAGCAAAATGCATTGTCAGTATTAATCATGGCTTTCTGCCATTATGAAAACAGATTTTTTTTTTTTTTGGTAGGGAAAGACTACCTATCATTAGCTGTACACACATTCATGTTAATGTAGCTTAGTCTGTCAAAGAGTTGTGTGCTTCATTTCTTTCCTTTTACTTCCTCGAGGAGTCTATACAGCCTTCCTGTTTCTAAATCAAATGACAATTTTCTACTAAGCTGATTCTGAAGAAGATATGAGCATCCAGGAAAAAAGAAATCACTGAAAGCTTTCAAAATGATTGCTTTACTTGGGAGGTCTGGGGCTGTAATGAAGATGCTTTTTCAGAAGCAAGATGTTATGCATAGAAATAATGCCTTTCACTGATACTGGCAAAGCCCATTATGGATGGGAACACAAAGCACGATGCCTCTTCTGACAGCATCAATAAATAAGTAATGTAACATAACAAATACTTTATAGGACTTGGGCAGATAAAAGATAAACTTTGTAATTAAAATTGCTTGCTGCGTTGTTACTAATTAAGGTGTACATACTGTCAGAGGACAAAAACATTACTGCCTTAAAGTGTTTTTTATTTATAAAAAGCAGTTTTTAACTACTGATTTTAACAAGGATCATATTAGCCATGTTTATACGTATAGGTACACACACACATACATATATATACATATAAAGTATATCCATAACAGTCTTATGGTCTGATTTAAAAAATAAATGCAAACAACCAACTGCCTCTCCCAAACCCCAGCTATGGCTTCCCCAATGCGGAAAGATACCCAAGCCTTCAAAACCTCTGATGTGAGAGTTTCTGCACTGTGGAAAACAGATATTTAGGGCTTTCTTCCTAACTGAACTAGGGCTTTCCTCCATAACTGATCAACAATGGCTGCATTTATTATAAAATTGTAATGGGTGTCTTTCCAAGAAGCTGAATAAATCTTACAGATTTAAAAAGTCACCTGGTTAAAACCCCACAGCTTGCCTTTAAAGTCTCTCTCTACAAATTCATGTGTAGGATCACAGCAGTCAAAAAGGTACTGAAGGCAACAATAAAAAAAGATCACACATTGAGCTGTTTCATCCCGTGGCTCAGATCCTGGCAGAGAGCACTTTGGGTTTTAACGATGAAGCATCATCTACCCACGAAACACCAACCTTACCGTGTAATTGCGTGCGAGAACCACATCAGTGCCGTCTTTCAAATAATGTGTTTCTGTGAAGCTGCTGGCTAACAGGCCCCTGGAAAAAATAGAGCAGACGTAGCGTTAGGGACACATCACCTTAACTTTGTCCTCTAGTGGTTCCGTTTGAGGTAGTGATCAAAGCCAAGCATGAATGATACAATGACTACCGGGGCTGCGTGAGAAATAAGGAAAAATGTAACTCCAAATACTGGTGCCGCAGTACTGAAGACTTCCTTCATTAATTGCGAAAAGACTACAAGTTTCCAGACTGCCTTCTCTTCCAAATGAGGACTGCATGCCAGCACATCTCAGTATTGAATCTTCCATGTAATTTTCAACACATTTTACATTAAATCTGAAATCTAGACATCTTGAGTATTGTTAAGTAATGGTGGTTGGTGGAAAAGGAAAATGTTTTCCCTGTGTTACTTATTTTACTGTATGATGTGTCGTATTCATCGGTAAGTGACCACCCAGAGACCAGTTTAGCTCTTGCTAAATGAAACGAACTTCTTCCAGTGACACTCAAGGAAAAACAGCACAAGAACATTACAGAAGTTAGAGTACTGGATTTATTCTGATCATCTGAAAAGGATATTCACAAACGGAAATCTAACAACTTGAAATGATGTATTAGGAGACAGTGAAAGACCATGCCTGTGATGAGATATTTTATTCTCATTCCTCTCCACACTTCCCCTCCTGCCTTTGGCAAGGATACACAATATTTTGACTTGCAATTACCATTTTCTAGAAACTTCCAGAGAGGACCACGTGCATGACAACTATAAAAATTTTTATATATTTTTGTAGTAAACTCCTGGAATAGGGAAAGCAGCATC
>VZTL01041531.1:34607-52517 GCA_013400535.1 Scopus umbretta
AAAAAAAACAAACCCCAAAAAAAGAAAGCTTTGCTATTGATCTGTTTTTCAACTTCTTATCTAAAGAGCATTTCTAACAAGACCAGAAGGAAGAATACAAATTGACATTTACTCCTAACATAGCTGTTAAGCTATGTTCCTCAACACAAATGTGCTTGTGTTTTGACAAACATTCTAGTGAAATGCAAAAGCACAATATAGAAGACACCAAAGATAAATGCCACCATCACCGTCAGAAAACTGGAGAGTTCAGACTATTGAAAATCTTTGACATAGGGTTCCATATGAAGCCTCTCCCTCTTGGGAGGGGTTTTTCATTTGAACAAACCAGGCCCTTTCTTTTACTTAAAGCTGGTTAATGATGCATTCTTGCATATATACTAGTGTGAACTGGTACATAGCCTCAGTACACATTCCTTGCACTTTGTATAAACATTAAAAGTAGAACGTGAACAAAACATTTAATTTTCATTACTGGTTTACTTGCATCACATTAATAGCCAATGGCTCAGTCACGATCAGGACGTGGTTGTGCTAGGAACTGTACAAACACTTATTAGAGAGAAAGCTCATCTTTAAAAGCCTCTATCTTAAGTTAGAAGGAAAAAAAAAGCTGAATGAAACAAGACCAAAAAAAAAAAGAAGAAAAAAGAAGAAGGAAATGGCAACGTAAAAAGATGAAGATAGCAAAGCCCCAACACAACGAGTACTCAAGCACAGATTACCACTTTACATTTTTCAACTTGTGGGAAATATTAGCATATTAATAGGTACCGAATGTTAAAACACTGCAGCATTTGGTGGGTTGTACAGGAACTGCTCTGGATCTCAGCCAACCACCACACCTAGAGCAGGATTTGGTTGCCCAACCAAGCACCTAGTGTTGAATTAGATACTCCAAATTTCACCAACCAGCCCCACAGGGACACCTCAAACACCCTGTGGTGTCTTAGATGGCACTTGACACCTACGTTTATTCACCTCCTGTGCCTGCAGCCTCTGGGAGGCCTGCCTGAAACAAAGTGTGCTGTATCCATGTTTCCTACTGCCTCATTATCACAAAGAGCAGCTGCCTTCTTAATTATCATTATTATTTATATAACAACTCTACTAAGTTCTGCACTTAGCAGGCATTCATTACCTTTGTAAAGGCAAAACATAAGATCCCATTGCTGTTGAAGCCAACAGAGACCTGCTGTGCACTTTTTTGGAGATGGGATTTTATATAGGATACTGGAGAGATTTTTATTTAATGGGACAAAATCCAGGCAAGGGATAGGGTAACAGATGTAGCATAAGGGCAAAGTGATTGAGCAATATACTTGGTTGTGCTCTGCTTTTTCCAAAGTGTTTGACAGCAGTGATGATAAAGGTGACCTTTCTGCTTCTGTTCATTCTACCCTCAGGCACAGATTTAGAAAATATTTCATAGATTCATAGATTTTAATACCAGAAGGGAGCGCTGTGATCAGCAATCTGACCTGCTGCATTACATAGGCCATTTGACTTGAATTAATCTTCTAGTACTATGACTGTGATGGAACCAGATCCATTTTCTTATCATAGAGAGCCCTTGTCTAGATCTCTCACAATGAAGAAGCTATCACAAGCCTGATAAGTTTTTAACAGTTAATTAAGCGCAATGTAAACACACTGCACTTTGTTTCTAGCTTGACTGTGTCAACGTTCAGTTTCCAGCCACTGGATCTCATTCCCTTACATCAATGCTTCGTTTTCATTTGAGTCTACTCAAATAAGAGTAAGTTCTACTTACTGAAGTGAAGAACTGTAGCAGGTGAACAAATTCCTGGTGTAGCTGTCATCAATCTCCCTATCAGGCATGTTTCATCAGGATGTAAGTTTGCTATCTACTTGATTAAAAAAATGGCTGAAAATAAGAATTCCCAGTGTGAGTAGTAAAAGACTGGCAAGAACACTGAGATGATGGAGTCCCGCTATCAGACTAACTTAATAAAATAAAAAACAAGCCCCATTGTAGAAGCCAAAGTAGGATTTCATATCATGGAATTTTCATGTACCACTGAAGGACCTTTTTAAAGAAAATGCAAAAGTTTATCTGGGGTCTGCATTAACACTCCTTCAGTTTAGTAACTAAGACATCATTGCTGAGACATCTGTTTTCCTACCAGGTATGGCGCTAGTGCTAGTTTGAGAGCAGGCCAGAGCAAAGGTTTTCTCCACACTGTAGAGGCTGGGGACCTCTACAAGACATGTCGCCAGGGACTCCAACAATTTCTGGCAGAGAAAGAAGCTGTTATCCCCACTTGCAAAATGTCTAATATCTTAAAAGCTGCATAGCCGAATAAGCATGGAGGGATAGCAAGTCATGTAAAGGCATTTCTTGAAAGGTTATGAAAACTAAATGTAACAAGCACTCAAATTCTACAACTGAGTGTGCACCACTTCACTTTCCGATTATGGCAATATTGTTTAACATACTAAACAATGAATTCAACATATGTATCTATTAGGTAATTTAATTACCTCCCCCAAAAAGATATGCAATGTAATAGATTGATTTACATTTCTGGTTTTGACCACAGTAAAGGAGATTAGTAGAGGAAAGTAAATTAATTTAGATGGCAAGCTACTTAACCTAATTGGATCAATGTAATTCTGAAGGAGCAGGGATCAAAATAACATTAATATATCATAGTGCAATTCATCACCATGTCTGGAGTTTCAAATGTCAGATACGATGCTCAGCAGTACCAGATGACTATCAATTTTTTGCACTGCATGAAGAGGCAGAAACATGTTATCTAGAACCGCATCAATTGCTGGATACAATTAATAAAAGTCAGTTGAAGCAATACCACAACTTTCTCATTTATTCTCCGAAGATGCAAAAGTGCAGTTCTTGAGTTAAATTACTCATGTATTTAGTCACTGTGTTTGTCAGCATCATGGATTTTTTCACGTTTCCCAGAGCCAAATTAACAAGTTGAAGCTTTGATGGTCCAGAAGGACAAGTTTTACTTCTCCTCATCTATAACAGACACAGCACAGTCTTCCTCATCCTCTGTAAATCAGCAGGAACCTTACCTGTCAGATTTGCTGAAACATTTTCAGGTGTCAAGCAGCTTCCACTACCCTAAGCCTCAGGAAATATGATGAACATAATTTAAACTGCTAACCCTTACCTTCCCAGGCCCCTGCAACATGAAGGTTGTTTGGGGAGGCGTAAAATGTCCTGGTTTAAACACATTAAATTTTTTACTCAATCCAGTTAATGACAGGAATGGTAATTTAACTCACTGCCTCTCAGTTGCAAATGAGAGAATCGCTCTCTGCTCTCCAGGCACCAATATATTATTTCAAAAGGTTATAATGGTATTTTATCACCCAGGGAGAGTCAGAAAGACAGAGTCACAGAAGCTAGAGATGGAAAAAATCTAGTGGATCATACAGACGGCCTCCCTGGAAGCCAAGCACGCTATAGATCAAATTAGGTTTTGTCTCATCGTGCTTCAACTGTCAGAAGCAATGCTGATCCCACCACTTTCAAAGGGAGATTACTTTGCATTCCAACAGATGTTACTGTCATGATGCATTTCCTGATATTCAGCCTTTTCTAGTTTTTCCTAGTTACACTTCTTTCACTAGCTGAAACCATTGCTTTTCCTTCTTGGTACATATATCATTCAGATAGGTGCAGATTATTATCAAATCCTCCCTTAACCACCCACGTGCCACGTATAGAGTATCAGGCTATCAGAAATTACAAGAAATGTGCACTTTTCATGTTAGTGCTACTCAGGAAAAATCTAAGCATCATCACAGCAGGAGCAGACACCAGGGTTTCCGTTGGCGATATAGAAGAAACCGGTAGACAAAAGCCTAAGGAGCAAATCTCTTTCTAAGAGCACACAGGCTTGCTTTTTGACCTGTCTTTTAGGATGAAACTTCTTTGGTTGCCCTCCCGGTTCCAGGTCATCCCCCAGCAATACAGATATAAGGGGGAAGACACCAACATTGTTATCCATCAAAATGGATCTACAAGTCTCTCAAAGCTGCTCTGTGAGACTGGAGTGACACCCAGCAACTGAGATTCAACAGCCCTGCTTTAAAGCCAAACAATAAGATGTCTGGTTGGTCTGGTACATGTTTCTTCAACATCCTGGGTGGTGCGTGGCTCATCATTACGCATCTCAGAAGGACTATGCCTTGCTCGGGCATGACATGGAGCATAAAACTTGACCTTTGCTTCAGCAGGGAATCAGGGCCGGCAGAAGAGACCCAAGTTTTTACAATAATACATCCCTGCTTCTGCTAGCACTGTCTGATTGTTAATGCTAGTGAGCGAGCAGGGACCTGGGCTGCTTCTCTTGGGCAGATGCTCTGTGGTATACAGCCCAAACCCAGCCAGCACTCCCAGGGATGTAGTGTGATCTGCCCACTGCCATCGAGCATTAAATAGGTCTTTGAAATAGGCTAAAGTGAAGCAAGAACTGGACACTTGGCTAAAATCCCATGCCTGAGATAGAAACACCATAAGCAATTTCTAAAAGCAGCCTTGTGTTTTCTTTTGAATCTCATGGAGGTGTAAAGCAGCCTCAAATCCGAGCTAGGCCTTTGTCGACTATTTGGTGCTGAGGTCTGACATGCCTAGGAATGAATCTTCGTTATTCTGCCTATACACTACAAGACTCACAGCACTGAGATATATGATCTGATTCTTGTTTCTGCAACTCCCTGTCCTGTGGAAAGGTTTGGAAATGCAGCCCTAATCGTCACCTTAAATCTTGTTTCAAATATGGTCACACACGGACATCTCTGTTCTGGGGTCCAACATCACAGCAACGCACTCTCTGGTTAGGAGGTTTCACAGGGTTGCTTTTAATAATACAGAGGAGGTGCTGTGAACCTACTGAGCTTGGGAGAGGAGCATACTCTTTTCATGCTCTTAAGTTTGCTTTTCTGCTTTCCTTTGGTTTTGATTAACATCTCAGTATAGTTACGCTACTTTAAGAACTGGTGTTTTCGGAAGAACATGAAATATTCCCGTGACTTCTTCAGTGATGACAGTCAGCTGCTCTACCTACTCTGTGGGAGCACTGATCATCATACGCCCCTGGTCGTGCAAGGCTGACTCAAACCTGACTCTGGTGCTTCCCTTCTCCTCAGACATGCTGCCTGCAGCCCAGACAGACATCTGACCTTTACTTACTCTTGTTACTCTTTCTCCTCCTTCCGAATGATAAAGTGCCTGTTTTCTCCCCCATCCAAGCCCTGCCATCTCTGTTATACAAATTCATATTAAGAGCCCTCCGGCTCTGCATTTTAAATGGGGGAGGTGAGGAGAGTGAAACAGGATGGCATATAGGCAGCTATAAAAAATGTCATTTAAACCTCTGCCTACTGACACCAGCGTACTCCATTAATTCTTAAGCGTCTCAATTCGGGTCATTTTGACCTTTACACTGGGATTAGTTGTTATTTCTTCAATTGTTGTATTTCTTCGCAGGTATATCCAGAGGAATAAACAAGTCTGTTAAGGTTGCTGCTTCTGCAGCGGTGGTCTGAGTGCAAGTACCTCCCGATATTCACAGAGGCGACATTCACAGAGGTGTTTTTTGAGTTCTTTCTCATTACAATATAAAGAATGAGTGAAGCATGGGTAATGAGTTTCCCATGCACAGGCACCTAATATCATCTTATTCGCAAAACCACCCCATATTCTTTAAACACGCCACATTCTTTCCCCTTGTTTAATTATCTTAAGTGATTTGAAATGCTTTTGGACGTTTTCCCATTGAATGTCTCCACTTCATAATACCCTATCTGCTACACTCCAGTGTGCTGCCATAGAGGGACTGCAATGTCATAATTGAGAGATTGAAATTCGCAGAGCTTAATTAGCACAACAGTTCTGAGGAAAAGAGGGGAGCAAAATAAAACTATAATAGCTAGGAAATCAACCAAGCATCCAAAGTTTTAATATTAACGCTATGGTAGTAGCCTCTGGCCTATTTCACATGGTCTGTAGATAGACAATTTGAGTTGATCATACGCTACATTTGAAAAGTCGGTCTCTGACTTCTACCCAGTTCTTTTGATGCAGAAATTCATATAATGCTGTGTTTACTGGAGTCCATGTTAAAATACCAATCCCAGCCCCTTGCGTGAGTGGAACAATATCTGGCACAAAGAGAGCAAATTTCCATAACCATGCTACTTTGTCAAAAGCGAGCGCCATCCTCTCAGTCGTCCCTAGACGGTGTGTTGAAACACAGGTACCCTCGTCAATAGCTGCTCTCTGGCGTGCTGGGAATAGGGAGACAAGAGGGACAAGCACAGCATTTAAAGCCTACAAGCATCCTGCCTTCAGAACTTCAGAACACGACATGAGGTTCCAGCATACAGAAAACCAAAGAAGTCTAAGCAAACAAACCTGAACAACTAAGGCAGAAAACCACCTCCCCAGCTGGCAATAACTGAGTGGTTGAGAGCCTTCTTGTTTCCTGACTGCTTGGAAAATAAAACATAAACCTCACCTCCCCAAACTTCAATAGAAAAGGATGGAAATGAAATTAAGCACATCAGCAACCTCCCATGCTGTTCCCCGCTCTCAGCTGCATACCCGGCTTCCATCACTCATTGTAATGTTTACAGCAAACATTTACTTGCCAGAAATTCTCATTCCAAAACATCAATGAAGAGACTCCTGCTAACCAGTGTTGCAGTGAAAGCATGTTCTCCCCTGGAAGAAGATAAACAACATGTTTTCCAGCAAAGCAGATGGGTAAAAATGAGTTCTCTCCCTAAAATGGCTTAAGCTTGGCCAAAATCCTCAGGGTAGTCATAATGGGACAGTGTTAGGTACCCTGCACCTCAGATGGTCATTAAGGGAAGAAGCAACTCACACAGCATGTGTGAGGGAATGAGAGGAATGCCAACAAGGTTCACTCCATCTTCGCAAGGGAGCTTGGAGACATAGCAAAACTTCTCCAGCAGAAGAGGGAATGGCATCGTTTACTTCTGTGAGCTTTGACCAAAACTGCTTCTCTCGCACACATCGAAAGTCCGAACTGGTTTCCCACCATCCTGCCCATGTTAACCTCAAAAACGTTCTGTTTTTCACAAGCCAACTCCAATATACCAGAGCAACATTTGACAGTTTTCAGCATCTCTCTCTCAGAATTGTCCTAGGAGAGCTCCTTGTGAGGAATATTTTATACTACCTCCTTGAGCTTCCCCGTGTAGCAGAATAATAGAAAATGTGTTATCGGTTCAGCTGGGCAGTGTGCTATGAAAAGCAAACACCTTCAGTAAAGGCTCCAGAGTCACACCAGCCACAAATTGTTGTCAGCTATGGAGAGATGACAGCACTTATTGGCTAACTGATTTTTGATGGAGAAATAAAATTCTGTACATTTAGGCAAACTATGTAGGCTGACTCCTTTAGAGATACTTTACTGTGTGAGCTAAATTAAGTAGTTTTAACTTAGAATAATGGAAGTGGCTGTGAAACCCTGAAGCAACATGCCAAAAGTAAAGCATTAGGCTGGAAATAACCAGTGAACTACGACACCTCTGAAGTATCTATGGCAAAGATCAAAAGTAATCTGCACTGCTACGCTGCAGGCTGAACCTGGACAAATTTACGCAACCCAGTATTCTGAGTTGGCTTTGGCTAGATTAAAGACTAACACGGCTCTGAAACTTCTGGCTCCCCTTCCATGGATCTGTTCCTCACATGACAGTACTGCGGTTTCTTATGAAATGCATACTTCCTATTATTATGCTTCCACTAAAACTTGTACAAGATAATCTAGGGCCTTTTTTTTTTTTTTTTTAACATTCTGATCTTGCTTGCAGAGCACAGCATTAAAGTTACAGAAGTAGGCAACACAGACAGTACCGTAAAATTTGGGCTCAAAAGATTCGCTAGAAAACACTGAGATATTTCAGAAGCTAAGAAGTACATATATCACAAGTGGCAGACATAATATTTTAATGCATTCTTTTCTAACATCACAGCACTCCCCTTCATAAAACAAATTCTTTATAGTCCCTGTAACACTTCTAGGATGGCATATTTTCATTAAATGGCAAGTTTGCAGAAACTGGGCTGGAAAGCTGTCAAAGTCTATTTGAAATGTTTCATTCAATTAAATATGTCATTTGTAGCTGAGTAAAATTATGCTGCTGAACAGATGTCATTGGGCAAATTGTCTAACTGTACTTTCAGCTGAACATTTCCAGACTAGTACAGAATTCTATTTAAAACATCCAAGAAAACTAGTCCTAACATGGGAAATTTATAAACATAGAAATTTAAGCAATTCCAATGAAAATTCAGAACTTATTAAAATACAACCAACAAAATGGAAATAGTGCTGTGGGATTACAAATGTTGTACGCAAGCATCTGCAATAGTTTAAGAAAGCCAGGCTCTTATATTAATGAAAAGTCACTGAACCTAGATTTTATTCTCAGACTTTGACAATAATCACATCCTCTCTGTACCTCATTCTTGCTTTTGTGTGTGTGCCTGCTGCATTTTTAATTTAAATGAAGTTGTCTTGCCATTTCTGCCAGTTTGTTGAAATATAAAATAGTATCTTTGTTTTACTAAACCCACAGTTTTTCCCTTGCCACAAGAATGAGCCATTTGCTCTAAGTAGGCTGTACTCATATTTCACTTGCAGAACACCACTGACTTTTACAGATATGTCTTCATTTTGCCCTACGCCTCACTGTCTCTCTCACTAACCTTTTAAAATTCTGGATGAAGAGGGCAGAGATGTGTAAGGATATTTTTGTGCAAAATCTGTGTTCAAGCCTCAAGCCTACAAATCTGGTACGCGTGCTGATTTAAAACTAAGTAGGTGCAAAAGCCGTAAGATTTGCTGCAGGTTGTCAGACCAAAGGTCCACCTAGGCCTATATTCTGTCTCCAACAGCGGCCAATACTAGGGAAATAACTCGTGAAGAGGACAAGCATGCTACATTTCCCTGAAATACTGCTCCCACTCTGCCTCCAAATCCTTTATGAGCCAGGGACAAACGTGGAGTGGAGACTCTGAGATTAAACAAGAGCTCACAAGGGTGTTCTCACTCTCCATTGACACTCTTCCTTTCCAATTAAAGCAGTGACTTCCACGGAGATCAATTAATTTGGTAACGCAACAAGACTGCAGCTGCAGATTTCAGGCAACATGTTAAGGCTAATAGCAGCAATTACAGCATGGTGTGTTCTGAAGTCTGTTCCCATGGAAGTCGATGGATAAGGCTTTGATTTCAGTGCCTAGCACAATTTTACTGGGACAGAAAAACAGCCAGTAAGATACCCACTCTCTCAGTAATCCATATGATTTTCCTTGGAGGCTGACTGAATGCTCGTGTGGTTTATCAAGTGTGTAAGGGTTATCCTTACCGGAGCAAGCAAAGCTGCATGAGATCACAGACTCCTGTGAACACTACTCCGATCCAATAAAAATGCGATCACTCTCTGGCTTTGCTAGCAGCATCATTTCTTGCACAAAGGTGTAACCACATGTTTTCTAAACCACTTCTAAGACGAGCACGTCCTCCACCGTTCAGGCTCGAGGACGGTGGGCTGCGCCTGCCCTATACCAACTGCCTAAGCCCCTGCAACAGAGGAGCATGTCCCAAACACTGCATCAGCTGTTGGCATATGGCACTTCAGGTGACTTGGGAAGGCCTGGAGTAATTTTTCAAGTGACGTTAGGCTACGCTTTCAGAGGATCATGGCTCATTTCCAACTAATTCTGCTTCAACGTATGACTTGAAATTGGGATGAGCTGATTTGGGTGTTAATAGAACAAACACACGGATCTGAGGCACCAAGAAATGAGTGAGTTTGTAGGGTAGAGGCATCCGAGAGAAAGGATGGGGGTTGAAATAGTCCTCCTTCCTTTCCTCTTTCTTACCCATTAATTACTTTCCTACATTCCCTGTGCTTTATCTTAGCCATTCATTGCCATCTTTCCATTCCCTCTCCTTTTCCCCATGCTGTTCCTCCGTAGTCCTCCTTTCGTCACCTCTTACATGCCTATGTTTATTATCACACTGTTAAACAGGAGATACATTTTTTTGTAATAAGCAAGACACAAAAAAGCAACACATCCACATTGGTGCTTTTCTGAAACAAACCTCAAATTTGTGGGTACCACAACGCGGTATATGAGGCTGGCAGTTGCCAGGGCACCAAGCGACCAACTCCACAAGACCTGACTTCAGTGGAACCTCTAATGGAGATAACACAGATCATCATCCCTATTTGTCAGGTGAGGCTCCATGTTCTTGTTTTTCAGACAGGGAAGGAAGAATGGCCAGCAAAATCAGGATAACGGGCTAAGGGTAAACTAGGTTTTTGGCTTTTTTCTTTTTCACCTCTCTTTCTGCTGCACGCTTCCACTGTATCTAATTCTTTGACTCTGCCATGTGTCAGAACTCTTTCTAAACCAGTTAAACACATTCATTCAACAGCAAACGACTGCAAGAAAACATCAGCCTGTGGCTTTAGCTAGATAAGCTGGCTCACTGCAGACTATGAGTGTGGCAGAGCTGCAGCAGGCGGACGTGGGGAGGAAGGGCAGGCCGTGGGGCTGGGGCATCAGCATCCCTCCTCCCCACTCCAGCGGCAAGCCTGTGGCCAGAAACACAAAGAAAAACCCCACAGCATCAGCTGCTTCTGCTTTTACTTATTTAGGAATTGATTAATGTCAGAAACAGATTCTGACTTCTTGCTACAGTAAGGGTTTTTTGCTGGCCCAGGGGTCCAAACTTGCTTCTCACCCACTTCGAGGGCATCTCATTGCACCAAAGTACTGAAGATATGCTGGTAAAGAGCTTGGGCGAGAGAAAGATCAGACTCTGTCTTTCAGCAGTTAAGACACAAAATTATGATTTTCTTTTCAATTCAAGGAAGTAATTAGTTTATAATAACATTTAACATTTAGTTGCTGACAGAGATATGACACTTATCTTACATAAGTCATTTTAATTATTCCTACTAACCAAGACCTCAAAAATATTGTGTAGTCTAAGCTAACAATGCCTTTCCAGATATTTTTGGTTCTACTGTCATTTGAAAAATTGATGCCTAGAGCATCAGCATTTATCAAGCTCATTACAGATTTCATCCGAATGACTACAGATAATTAAAATTATGCTTTATTTTTATTGTAATGTTCCCCCCCACCACCACCACTGCAAAGTAATTCTGTTGTTGCTCAGGGTTTTAGGAATTAATGTAGACTCCTCTGCCAGAAATAAAGTTCCACAGGATTATATACAAACTATTAATATATACAGATGTGAGTCAAACACGCAGAAATGATATGTGCACGCACACACAACCCCTTTGGAGCACTATATGCATTTGCACATACGTAAAGTAGTCTTAAAAGTGAATGGTTATTTCAGATACACAGCTTCAGACACTTGGGTAACCATCCTCTGAAAATCAGTCTTCTCTAAAGCACTTGGTCAAGTTGGGCATACTAAATCTCTTTAGAAAATCATTGTCATCTTCATCTGTTACCTATATGAAATATATGCACCTGATGCCCCATAATCTTACACCACACAGAATTATTCACATTTACATAAAGCATATGGACGCTACTACTGTGGACATCAGTGGAGAAATCTCGGCAGCATTTCGCTTTATTTTGCCTAGGTGTTACTAACTAAGAAGATGCCCAGAGTGAAGAAACAAATCTTTTGAGAAAATGTTCAACAGGATTCTGGAGAGTCATCCTTTCTGAGCTAAGATTTAAGTGATATATCAAAAGTTGTCTAGTGATGTAAAACCCATTAGGAAACTTCTGAACTAACTCAGCTTCCTCTGCGCTGGTCACTACGTCATTCATATAGCAAAAGCTGGACTGTAGTATAAATGTAGGGCATGCATTTCCACACAGCACTGAATTAATATCAGTTTAAATATTTTTTTCTGCTCTTCATGGATCAGGCTATGCCTGTCATACCTGGAACTGCTGTGATAGTTGTTAATAATGTTCATATAACACATATATATGAACATTTTTTGACTGTTTATGAATTTGCAATAATTAGTACAACACTGAGTTTGACTTGCGTAAGTGCAATACATTGCACCTAGAAACCTGCTTGATTCTAGGATCCTTAACAGCACTTAAATTAAAGAGCATCATGTATGATGAGTTTTCCTTGGCACGCCTTTATCATCAAATGCTTTATGTTTTTACATGGCTTTCTAGGTTACTTTGAAACTAAAATTGCCCATAAGTAAGAGTGGCATTAAAAAGCAATTACAGATACATGCCATTTTAATGCCTCTATTATAATCCAGATTCTGGTAAACCAGAGAGAGACTATTTAATGACAGGGGCATGGAAAAAACCTCTAATGATTTACTATTAACATCCACATGAAGCAGTGCTAGCAAGGGGTTGGTGATGCAGTTTCAGACTGAGGTAAGAAAGAGAAAAAAATATAATGAGTAGAATCTGACATAAAAATTAGGAAATAATTCTATACTTTATAAAGGCCATTTTATCCAAGACAGTTTGGGCTTCCTCCCACTCACAGAATGAATGCACAGTGAATAAACCCTTGACTCATAAGAATATTTCACATGCAGATTTGGATTTTATGTAAATTATTTAAGTATGTTTTTGGGAAGTTTGGGCAGAGATGTAGAAACATTCCCTCGCCTATGCTTATCAGTCAAAGAAACAGCACTCATCACCGAGGAATTCATATTGGTAAAAGTTTTGCCAACAGGGTTAAGACTAGACTGGAACACGGAAAGGATGAGGCTACAGTAGCCCATCCCTTCAAGTTGCCTCCTCCTGACAAGAGGAGGAGAAGGCGGTGCATTGGACCGGGCTGTGCTAGCAGTACGTAAACCTCCGCCGCAGAACAGCACATTGCAAACTGGAGAAACCTATACCCGGAGAACGAGGAGACGTACGTTAATGCCAATCAATAGCCAAAAGGAAAATTTGGCAACCTTCACATCTGCAATATCAAAAGAAAGGTTACTTCATGACATAAAAGGATAAGATTTTTTTTTTGCTTTATCTCCTGGTTATTTTCAAACCACTCAGATTTATCTTTATTTCATTTGAGTTACACTCAAGCCAGGACATATTCCTCCATGTTTCAGTGTTGGATAGTAACAGGTAAGATGAGAGATTGCTTTTAGGGACAGAAAGCTAAAACGACAAAACCGCTAGAGAAAGCCCCCTCCAAAAGACTTCTCCAAAGGAGAACTGTTGAGCTACTACAAGACGCTCGAGGTAATCAATGTATAATTGTCCACTGCATTGTAAACACAAAAAAATTCTGTTTGCCTTCATGTACATCGCTGAATTTTTACTCTTTAAATGTGTTTAAGTCCAAAAAAATACATATTCTATTTTATTGTTGATTCTCCTACCTAAAATAAAAGGGTGGTTTTTTTCATTTAAGCTGGATTCTGCCATTAGGTCAATACAACAGGGTAATCATGAGGCTCTTTTCTTTGATGAGAGATGTTACACTGTGCTGCAATGCTTCCACAGCAAAAAGCAGGAGATAAAATTTTATCAGTATCATGCCAGCTGCCCAAACAATGCAGAACACACTGACGGTGGGCAGGACACTTTCTACCTGTCGCGTGTCTGTCTGCTACCCAAAGCCAGACAAGCCTGCAACAGCGTTGACGACAAAGGTTAAAGAGAAAGCACATGTTACAGAAGAGATGCCAGGTTGTCAGGGAGATCTAGATAATACCGAACAAAAAAGCTCTAACCCAGCTCAGTTAGGTGAGGGAACAGAAGACACAATCAGAGCTGCTAACAAAATAGCAGGGAATTCAACAATTTGGGAAATGTGTAATGGGATACTGAGCCTTCCCCCTCCAGACTTCTGCTTTTAATTAGATCCTTGTCCAAAATAATGGAAAGGTTTTTCGCAACTGATGGCTGATGTGTAGATTGCAAAAAAATGAGCTGGTCTGAGATTAGACAGTGATACCATAGTACAATACACTCAATCTAGCCACAGTCCCCTTTCCCCCCTCAGTTCTGCCAACTGTCTATTTTGTTATCAGTCTGAGCAGGAAGGAGATATCACATAAACTCCCAACTATTCTCTTTGCTATTAGGAGACAAGAGGCAGAGCACGACCGAGGTAGACAGAGTGGGCAGGGTATGGAAGGGTGCAGTAAAACTGGCTTACACATTCCGCATGCAAAGCTCATCAATCCCAGGGACCTTAGTCCAGCATCTCAGACAGCTAACTGATGCAATAAAAGGAACAAAAGAAAAACAGAAGTAAAGGTAAACACCTAGGAAAATCAAAGCAACAACCACCAAAGAAGGGTGCAGAATTTTTCCTTAATATTTGTAGGCATTTTCCAGGTGTCAATAATGCTCTGGGACATCCCTCTACTGCTTTGAATGCTTTTCTTGCCCACCTCCTGACTATTTTTTATGGGAAGGTGGTGTTTTTTCTTAATTCAATTTTCACTGCACCTTCACTGCATTCACATTTCGGTCTAATTTTCCACATCGGACTCAGGCCCTTCATTTCAGTAATAAACCACATGTACCCTGCCATGGCTTTTAGGTAGGGTAGAAGATTTTATGATAACCACTGTTATCACAGCCCTAACATTTTTAGATGCCATTAATGAAATACTTCTACTTGACTCTGCCCTTTAAGGCCAATCTGCTTGCTCCTGGATTTCCGCTTGGTCTGCTCCAATTTGTCATGCTCCAGAGAGGACAAATATCCCAACTGTACTTCGGAAAGTGCGATGGCTTGCAATTTGCATGACCTTTGGAGATATGCTGTTTCCCCATACCGTAACACTCCAAGAGAGATGAGCTTTGGTCGGCAGCCCGAAATACTGGGTTTTGTTCAGCACTGAGAGCTATGAGGAAGTTTTCCTTGGAAGGTCGTCCTCAGCGCAGCAGTTAATACCTTTACCTTGATCTAATAGAAATATTTACTCTTGAAGAGTACATCAACTGATGAACGTACACACTTGGTTCCATAAGCGTATTCTGGACATACCTAGAAAGTGCACAGGAAGCCTTGTTTCATAAATACTAGCGCAAATCAGCAGAACCTCCTTCTCTCCTACTGAGCTACGGCGATTCCTATCAGCTGAGAGAGATATGACAATGAAAAACAAAAGATTGGGTCCTTCAACTAAAACCAGGCAGCTAACAAATAAAGCTGAGTTTTGAACTCAATGCAAGAGAGTAATTGTAGCTTATGAAAGAAGAAAAAAACCATCACAGCAGTGGAATTCCAGAAATCTGCTCTCTTAAGAGGAAATTTTTCGTATCCTTACTGATGGATGAAAGGCTCAAAGTACAGTGTCACTGAAACAGGAAAGTAACTGCAGCTACAGAGACCCAAATCTGCCAAGATACAGCGAGTGCTGCCAAAAAGGCATTTTAAACTTTAACAAGACCTGACCAGAGACTATTTGGCTTGTCTCAGCTTCCTGATGGTTAAAAGCTGGAAAGGTAGCAGAACCTCAGCAAAAATACCTGGAAAGTCTAGGTGGCAGAAAACCAGCCAGGAGTGTGTCTGGAAGGGGGAAGACACAGGAACATCAGTTTTCAGCGAGGTTTCACCACTGGGCAGTTTGCTGCTTTCTACAGACTTCTAAATATATTGGTTACTTGAAAGCTTTTCTAAAGCTGGCTTGATAAAAGACATCAGTTTGGCTTGTGACTCTACACCTCAACAAATAGAAAGCAAAGCTTCCTCCGCTTCCCAAAATGTCCCTCCCCATCTCACTGAGCTTATTTTTGTTTATATTTCTTCATATATTTTTTTGCTTTGATGGTCTAGAAGCAAGAAAGTCTTATAACCTTTTTCAGGTGTGAATGACTCCAGTATGAAAGCAATGACGTACCACCCTATGAAAGGATCAGCAAGAAAATGTTGACGTTTTGTATGTTTGTTAGTATTTGAAGAATCCCCATTGCCAATTACAATTGGCTGCTGTCAGAGAGCATTACCCCTAACAAGATCTCTAGAAACACACAACAAACATGATCTTGAAGTTTCCAATACTCCACATCAGTAGAAAGCTTGAGAAGAGTGATATCATGCTGCCAACAGCTGTCATAAGTAGTATGGTTTCATCTTGTCGTTGGCCTAACAACTGTCTTTTCCTTTTCTATTTTGTGCTTCAGCATATCTTCAGCTGTCATAACAGATATGTCAAGCAATATTACCCTCCCAACAATATCAGTTAAATTACTTCCCAGAATATTCCTCTTCTGGCCTCTCAAAGGCATGAGTCTATTTTCTCAACTGCAGTCAGTGCAACAGTAGAACTAATTCACTCTGTATCAGTGTATCTTTTGCATAAAGTACCAAATTCAAGATGTCAAAGATTAATCCGAAAGGTAAATTCATGTAAAATTGCTAAATCACAGCACTTATGTGCTGAGTTGCTATGGAAAACTTCCCAGCTAAAGGAAGAAAACCACTTGCTTACGGCATCAATGCCAAGGTAACAGAAAGACGCGTGCTGCAGTCCAAGACTGACTGACTACCTGCAGGCTTTTGCCCACCAGCAGAATTCGGAATGTGTAATGCTCTTTTTAAGCTTTACTACTTCCTAATAATTATCTGCTCCTGGAATCACAGATGTGAGGAACATAACAGGTTAAAGAGAAATCCTCAAGGAAACAGTATCTCTCCAGCAGTACAGATTTAACAATGTCTACAAAAAAACCTATCCAAGATAGGGGAGGAAGGGAAACTGCCGTTCTAAGGGCTGCAAATTCCGAACAAGCTGCCACATGTAATGAACACATTACAGGTCAGCCTGCATTCATTGATGCAGCTCTCGGTGGACTGTTCAGACCTTTTCTCCCCTATGCAAATATCAGTGTTTAGGAATCCTGTTCTTTCATGAAGACACAGCTCATCCTGTAGCAGAGCCTTGAACCTACCGTGTATTTATTGTGTCAGCTGTGGGCAGCAGTGAAAGAAGAAAGGCTGACAAATCCTCTTTCTCGCTCTATGTCTCTAGTTAAAAAAGCAGGTGTGCCATAGCATGAATATTTTATTTCCACAGAGAAATTATTCCCTCATTATAACACACTGGCTGCTTGGCACAGCTGATTTCACACTTGGTTGGTGTAGATGATGCTACAGGTCATAGAGTCGCTTTCTGACACACAAGATAAAAACCTGCCTGCTGGAGTCAAAACCCAAGCTGTCTTCATTGGTGTCAGTATTTCACTCAAATCATTACAGCAAATATGGTTTATCTGTCGGTAGAAGAAGAAAGGAGTAAGCCAGCAGACAGCATTCAACCTAAGACAGACATCCAGAAACATAGCAGATAATACACAGGAGAGCTAAATTGTGTCTGTACAAAGGTAGACATGCATCGAGTATCCCAACAGTGAACTGCAGCCAAGAAAATGAAGTCTAGTCAATTTAAATTGCAGTGAAGATTATTTTCAAGTTTTCTCTTTTCCCTTTATTCGCCTGCCAATTGTGCGTGTGGGGGGTACAATTTCATTTTCCTGTTTTGAAAAACATGTCCCCCTTCTCCCAATGGGTAAAGCCTACCAAAACTAAATAGAAAACTGCAGAATTATGGCTAGGATCCAGCTGAGGTTTCAGCACCCATTTAAGTAAAAACACATGCTTATTTCCAAGCTCTCTTCAGAGAAGTCTTTAAGCACATGGTTGAAGCTTTTTAAGCATATTTTTTGAAACTGTTGATAAAAGTAAGTGTTAAGTAACCAAGCCCTTCAGAAGAGAAGCAGCACTCAAGCATGCAAGTCTAAACTGGGACTTGTACACCATATAAGCCTAGGTTTGCTCAGGGCACTTTCTGCCAAAATGTTTCTATATCTAGAAAGCCAACATGCAGCAATCAGGAAGAGGGGAAAAAAAAAAA